>JASSUY010033527.1:0-258670 GCA_032466535.1 Forpus xanthops
GGTGAGGCACTGGAATGGGTTGCCCAGGGAAGTTGTGAATGCTCCATCTCTGGTGGTGCTCAAGGCCAGGTTGGACATAGCCTTGGGTGGCAGGGTTTAGTGGGAAGTGTCCCTGTCCATAGCAGGGGGATTGGAACTGGATGATCTTAAGGTCCTTTCCAACCCTAACTATTCTATGATTCTATATATTAACAGCTGCTGTTGTAGGGAATGATTGTGTTCTAAATACTGCAACAACATCTTCTTGTCTGAAGCGCACAATGGCACATTTTTCTGTTTCCTGTTTTAGGAAGATTTTGAGAGGCCTTTTGTTTGAGCAATGAAGCCTACAATGTAGTAGAAGCAGAGCTTATGAAGACTTTGTTTTCTGTCACAAAATTGTTGATTTCAACATTGCATTTTCATGACACACAGAACCCTTTAATACATTGACACCAGAGAAAGTCAGTCAGACCTCTCCATTAACTATTCCAGAAACTTGGTTTCCTTTTGTAGAGCCATCCTATTCCCATACTAAACTGACTTCCTGGACCAGATAAATACACATTTATCAGATTTGAACATGGGTAGACATTCCAGTGAAACAGAAATAATTTGGAACAATTCAAGTCTGTCTCTGTATTTTTTTATTTACTGGGAAGGAAGGAAGGTCTGAGTGCTTGAGTAGGAGGCGTTTGGGTGGATGGCTGTTCTGAACATGTTGGACTCAGCTGTGCTCCCGGAGAGATGTCAGCTCCGCAGCGTGTGAAACCAGCTCCCCAGAACAACAAATAGAAGTTACCATTTTGCAAACGGGAACATTGCTCCGACACGACGCCTCTCTTCAGCACCATAAATGCGCTGACAGATTGGCTGGGGGAAGAGAGAGACGGAGATCATAATGAAGAGCTACATTGCTACCTTTTGCAGGAAGGAGCCATGGGATGCTCTCTAAGGATCTCCTCTTGGAAATGACCCAGCAGTCTCATCCTTGAGAGAAAAATGTCTTTTTACATCCTTTCACTGGGCTTTCAGGACACAGGACAGATTAGGACATAAACTCTTTACAGCAGAAATTTTCATTTGCTAGATATTGTATTGGCCACACAGGGCTGAAGAAAAATGGCCTCAGGGTGCTTCTAAAAGTTTAAAGACCGGTTATCTCTAAGGAAATTCAATTCTCTGACTGAGCATGAGCCCTTCCATAACGTTGTTCTGGTGCCTTAGACTCCATGCACATTGAGTGTTACTTTAGATATGTGGCTAACAAAAATTAGCCTCTGTACATCCCAAGTACAGCAATGGAGCATATTATATTAAATCCTTTGACTTTACTCTGCTTCCTAGAGCATTTTGATTATTCATACTCTCCTAGCCCATCACAACCAGAATGACCAAGATCTTCCAAATGTCAAAACATACAGCTTTGCCTTAACTCCAGTGCTTAAGGATTCAGGCTGAGTGCTGCACCTGAGCCTAGAAGAGTTTGGTTCTCAGAAAGAAAGCAAAATATGGGAACGATTAAGATGTTTGCAATTGTATTTCTCATATTGTTATGCTTGTACAGCACCAAAAAAAGTTCAACAGTAATGGACTAAGAATGTATGTATCTATTAAATTTTCCTTTCAATTACATGAAATGGGTGGTTCTGTTGCTTTAATCTTCATCTAAATCAAGGTATATATTAGGTGCCTTAAATGCAAATAAAGTTTCCTATTATGCAAGAAAAGAAGTTTACCAAACAGACTGGGATTTCCAGGCACCACTCCACTATAATTCACAGTAACTATTAATCTTGATTAATGCTCTATCATTCCTGTGGTTCAGAAAAAAAAAAAAAAAAAGGAGGGAATCACTGAGAAACTGTACTTTCTCTGAGCATACTTCATATAATTGCACAATGGAACAGTTCTGTGGATTTCATTGTTCTGCTGGTGACAGTCTGGAGTTCCCTAATATTGCTCACCAATGGGAATTGTTGCCATCTGATGCATGTCCCCTGGTCTGTGCAAAATGAGTTGGTGGGTGCAAGCCAATTCATAATGGATGTGTGCCCGTATCACAAAACACATCATAATTGATACCTTTAGGAAAGATGCCAAGGTCTGAGTATAAACAGAGCACTTTCTGTCCCAAGTGCTAGCTCTTCCATGGTCAAAGTTGAAGCACAGTAGAGTGATGCTGAACTGCATCTGCTTGTTCTGTAAAGGGCTCCAAACTCCTGAGGTGGCAACTGGCATGTCATATCTCCTTTAAAATAAGGAGAAAACTCACTCATTGTGGCTCTTACCCCCACACCCATTAAAATAATCATGGAGGTTGTGCAAGTATGAAATGAAACAGAACCATTAGTTGTTATTGTCTTGTCTCTGTATTCCAAGAAGCAAGAAAGGGTGGAGAATGGTAGATACCTTCTTAAGTATATAATCTGTTTTCCTTCTAGCTATATTCAGAAAAAAAAAAAAATCTATTGTCACGAAATAAAAATTGCCTATTCATCAATCCCCATTTGAAATACAAGAAATCAACAGAACAGAAAATGGTGAAAGTACCTGACCTGGTACTTTCCAGTGGTGAGCCCACATTGTCTTTGTATTGAAAGTGATCAGTTCACAGGCCACTAGACCATCTTACTCATAGACTAAAAAGCAAAAAGTGAAGGTGCCTGATGGATATTCTGCTGAAGTCAGTTTAAGTGACAAAGTGTATTGGAAAAAATCTGCTTCCTTCTTACAGAATCTTGCAACTGAAAAGTCATCCTTTGCATACTGTAGCTCATGCCACAGTACATTAACATGACCATGGTACAAAGAGAGGAAAATAAAAACCAAACTTATGTAAGTGCACAAGAAAATCACCATCAATATCATTAATATGCAGACTCAATTTATATTGCTAGTTTTGCCATGATTTCTATAAAGTAAAAAATAATGCCAGAGAGCAGTGAAGAAAATATTATTAGATCAACTGTATAAAAAGCATGAGTGATTCCATTAGCAAGCACAGCTGAGAAAAGACAGGATTTAAATCAAATCTAAATATGATGAGATTATGCGTCCAAAGTGACATGTCCATTTTAGAAAGCATATTGGGTAGGGACAGATGAAGGAAAACAAAAGTAGAATGTTGGGTTTATGCTGTGAAACATATACCATCTTACACAGCATTCAAAAACCTGATGGAAGCATCCTATTAGCTCATCAATTTTATACTGTACTTGTTCTAGGTAAATAACAAGCGTGCAGTTAATTTCCAGGGACACCCTTTGTTTATCTTTATTGCAGTATATTTGCATCATCTGTCCTCTCAGAGAGTCAATGTGCCTTATCACTTGATACAGCCATCAACACACAAGCTCTTCTACTCCGGATACAGCAAAGCTGCACACAGAACCACAGTTTCAGGTCCTAAAAACCTCTGGGGTGTGTTGTAAAGTGCTTTTGCTCTGCATGGAGGGTGAAACAAAATGTGCCGAAGGCTGATGTTAAATAGGATGGTCTGTTGTTTAAAATAAAGGGATCAGGTTTTTCTAATCTGTTCCTTTGGGAACAGAAGAGCTCATCCTGCACTTCAAGAGCCTTTTCATCAAAAATATAGCCAGAAAAATGTCCCACCAGTAAGAGATTTTTGCATAGTACAGTGTCTTAAAAAGTCTACTGCGCATAAATAGAGGTGGATAGGTAAAGGACCGAGTAGCAGAAAGAAATGGGATAATTTTGGGTAATGTAACTGATGGTAGTCGTTACTAGCTCATGATCTTCAGTGGCTCCCTTAAACAGTATTTGCGATTTCTGCTGCACCAGAAGCAGTAAGTAGGAAAGCAGAACAAGCATCAGCAGGCCTTTGCCCCAGCTCCTGGAGATTCCTGTTTCATCACACACTGCCCACTCCTGTCCTCATTTAAATCCATATGGTTTCACTGAAATAAGCTTCATTTGTAAGGGATTTCAACACAGTTCAAAATGAAGAATGAGAAGGACAAGCACCAGTATTAATCTTCTCTAAGATATAATCAAATATTAATTAATTTTAAATTCCTTGATTTTTAGTATGCATTTCAATTTTTCCTACAATCTATAACCCATGCACACTATAAAGTCATCACTGAGAGGGGAAGCTGGAAAAATCCAGCTACCTTTCCAAATTGAAATCAGGAGATACATTTTTAGCTACATTAAGCTAACTGTATGCAGCTCTGCACACTTACGTAATTTCAACATAAAAATAATCCATAATATTCCAGAGGAACAAATCCAATTCTTAGTCATATAAATTCTCATGTAAGTCCATCAAAACCTATTCCAAAAATGTCTCAGTCCCTCTGAGCACTAGAATTGGAACAAAAGAGCAAGTCCTTTAAAATGCCTTTGGAGCTTCCAGGGAAGTTAAACCTAATTGTCCTTAGCATAGCGCTGATCCACAAAGGTTTAAGTCATGGAAAATGCATTTTACCTTTATACAAGATACACTAAGCAAAGTTTATCATGGTGCAGTAAAGTCAGATCTAACACACTTCTTGCAAATTTCAGGCAGAAATAAGTTAACCTTTGATGCTTCACTTTGACTAACAGGGATGGAAGACTGCGACTTCTCATTGCGGACATGCAACATTATATGAAGTTATAAGATATATTATGGTATTATGTGACAAAACATCCATTTGTGCACTTGAGTGTCTATGTGTACATAGAAATCCATGTTTAGACTCACAGACATTTATAATGATGTCTCTAGGTTCCAACAAGCAAGAAAGGATGGAGAGTGGGCAAAGATTAATTGTGGCACATATCTTCTTAAGACAAAGGCAGAATCAACATTCTTTGTTAACACCTTTAGAATCTGTATAATTATCAGAACTAAAGCAGAAATTTTCCAGTAACACTGCTGTTCATGTCAGAGTGATCGTTCTCTAAAGCAGACCTTGCAACATCATAGGCAAGGCAGTGCTGGGAACTGCTCATTTCCCTGGAGGGCTCCACGGGGCTTTTGCAATCCACAGAAATAACAATGATTCAGGAACTTGCCTGGAGACTAGGAAGTCCTTGAGATTCAGGTCAACTATCTGTTCCATTTCATTAAAATATGAAATAGGAACTAGAATAGAAATCTTACATTTGTTTGGTTTGCTTTGGTTTTGTTTTCCAGAATGAGCTTTCTTTGACAATTATTCTACATGAGTCCTTTAATTTTCTAACATCTATCTGAGCTGGTATTTTTCCCCAGACTCCAGAATCTCAGGTGGAATAAAGCCCTGATCTTTGTCTGTGATGGCTCTGTCATGACTGCTGTTTAATAAGCATGGGAGGAGACTTTCATATTCTGACTATATACATCCTGCAAACAGGAAAGCAGAGCAAAGACACCAACAGTGGATTTTTTTTTTCCTCCATGAACTTTATTTCTCAGCTAGAAATCTAATCTGGGGAGGAGAGAGAGGGGCAAGGGACAAGCTGTGTTTATAACACAGCTGAGGATGCTGTTCCCTCCTGTTCAGTTCCCTGGCATACCGAACACTCCTAACTGTGTCTCATCTATAAAGGCCCAAGAAAACTTAAGCAGCCTTTAAAGAAAAAAAAAAAAAAAAAAAAGAGGAAAAAGAAAAAAAGAAATAAGAAAAAAAAAAAAAAGAATCTGCAATGGCACGTCTTCTGAACCAACATCATGGAAAAGTCACGCTGCTCTGCATATAGCCTTCAGGATTGTGTCTGTAACACTTGAAATCCTGCCCAAGTCTGGCTTCGCTCACACTAACAGGTACTCTGTGTGCTTCTGCATCTTTTCCTACAAGCAAATGTTGCAACTTTCCTATTGCGACAGCTGTAATAGGCATTCACTTTACTCTGTTTTTCCTTAACACTCCTGATTCCTTTTATATCTAGTTGGGAATACACTCAAGCGCTAATGGCACTTGTTCAGCCATCCAGAGAAGGCACAGCATCGCCTTTCTAGCTATTTGTATTTCTTCATTTTGGAAATCTGAACTTTGCTGAGATCCAAATGCCTGATATTTAATTTTGATTCATCCCTCTTAAGGTCAGAAGGCACCATTAAAATTACCTGGCAACACAAGATCAGCATCTACTTGGAGAAAGGAGGCTTTAAATCAGTCATTACTTTTACTTCTGTTTGGGCAGTAAGAGGATTCCAGGTGCCAGATAATTAAGTCACCACTGACAGATGAGGCAGGTGATAGACCTGCATCCATATGCTATCACTTCAAGTTTGATAACCTCAAGGGATGTGGCTCATGCTGCATGATACTGATCTGCAGCTGCTGGTGTTTGTTAATCGGTCAGCATCACCTTACGGGAAAGTCCTAAGGGGCTGAGCAGAAAGGCTCCAAAGACATCATTTCATGGAAAAGGACCTGCTCTGGTGCTTCAGACCATAAACACTTTCTGCTGTCAGCCCTACAGTGTGTAGAGAACAGCATCAGTGCAGTCCTGCACAAGAGCACATGGTCTGAACTGACTTTTTAAGCCACTTCCAAATCTTTGAATCCATGTGCAGAAGATGGCTTGAACAGTATAAAAAGAAATGGCATTATTAAGCCCTATGAAACCCACTGGTAAGGCAAAGGGAGGAGATCTGCAGGGGAGCTAAGGGAGTATGGTGGCAGCCAAAAAATACAGAAACTCCTTCAGCAAACAGGGAGAGAGACATGCCACCACCCAGGCAGGTCTGACATAAGGGTTTTGAGCAGGAGCCTTCAAAGTTTTATTACTAGGCTCCTTTTTGTAAGGCAGGGCACAGCAAATACTCCATTTAAGGCTTCTGTGGAGTAGAACCAGAAATATCCAGCCTTGCAAATATCCTCACCAGCCAAGCGCAGAGCCGAGACATGCAAAATGAGCGCCCGTCAGCTCAGTGCCAGCACAACAGAAGGCAGAAGTGCTTCAAGGAACTTGTGACAGGTTCTCTGGATGCACCAATTCGAGACGGGCCAATCCCTGCTTGAAATGTGCAAACTCTCACACTCCTTGGCATGACCGTGCAGCCAAAATGCACATTTTTTAAAGGATTCAGAGAAAACACGACCAAAGGGACAGGAACGCAGAAGAATTTGGCAATGGGAAGCAGATGCTTCCTAGGGAGGAGACAGGACTTCTTTTGAAAAAGGTTTGAGGGAAACTTTATATATAGCGATGAAGTTGTTGAAGTCTATTTTACTGCAGAAATCTAACTTACAGGGAGGACTGTGCTCTAAACAGTCGCACCTAGAGAAACAACTCTGTGGAGATTCACTCATGGAAGTGAGGCAACTTAAGTGTATAGATGTCAGTGCTCTGGTTTACCTACAGCAGCCACTGCTGGCAGGTGCTGCAGCCATCCATTCACAACCCAGATTACCTAGGTTTTGTCATTCAGTGCTCACTGTCAACCCCTCTGAAACCCCAGGGGTGATGTACCAGGGTCACCAACAGTGAGAGGGTGAGATGGTGTGCAGGGTTGGAGAGGGAAAGAGAAAGAGATGGGGTCTAAATTAACACAAAGCACAAACCAGGAGTACAGAGACTCAAAATGAACTCTAAAGTTGCTGGCAAGAAAGAGTACATGAGCATCAGTTTCAAGGAAGGAGGTGGTACAATCCCGGCTTGCTCCTGGGTAGTGGGACACAGGCTTTTGTTGAATTTTGTCTGGGAACTGCAATGAAACAGAAAGAAATGAAGCACAGGCTGACTTGCAAGGGATGGAGTAACCTATCTGAAAGAGAAATGACAGACCTGAGGAGAAAAGGCCCAGGACAGGGTATAAAGTGCTACAAGAGAAGGAAGAGAAAGAACATACCTTTTCTCCTTTATTGCACTAAAAAAGGGCTTGGGTCCATCCAAAGGGATCTTACATTTCTTTCTACTCATAGCCAAGTATGAAATACATTATCCCAAATGGACCTCTGTTACATCTTGAGCTGAGCCTTCGCATCCTTCAGTTAAAAACATAAGGCACTTGTGGTTCTCTGGGCTTCAGTCCTTTTCATACTGGTGCTAATTTTATTTTTCAGGCTGAACAAGATCTCTCCTCATTCACATCTTAGGGCCTCCTCATAAAACAAGCCTGGGAAACCCAGACAATTGGATTGAGAGTATTTTGCCTTGCCTTGGTTTTGGAACACTCCTAAACCCCACGTGTTTCCTTGGAAATACTCTCCCTTTGACCAAATGAAACCTGCTCTATTTCCACTAAGTGTCACAAGATCGTACATCCCTCCAGTGGGACCAAGGAGGTTTCCTTCCTATAAAGCTGGGTTTAAAGGCCAGCTGCTCTCCCAGGGCTTCAGCAACAGCCTGCAGTCTCCAGCACTCCACATGCCAGAAACCAGCATCTATACGGGCTCACAAAGGCAGTAAAACATCTTGTGCAGAGTGGGGAAAAATGAAATAAAAAATGCCAAGGAGCTTTGCCAAAATCTTTCTGCTTGTTTGCACTATGCCAAATGCTCTGCAGTCCTTCACAAGGGGCATTAGAAGTGGCCCTGGGAAGCAAGGGTGTCCATCCTGCCAGTGCCCTTGGAGAAAGGTGGAGCAGAGCTTGTGCTCCCAAGGAACTGCGGTGGTTTTGAGACGGCTGCATCTCAAGGAGATGAGATTAGGCTGTCTGATGCCCTAAGAGAGAAAACTTTCATCTGAGGCACAGTTCAATTCCAGTCCTGCCACAGAATCTGTTTGCAGCCCTGCTGACACACACATGACTCCTGCCTCAGTTTCCCCACCAGGAAATCCTGTCAATGTGTCCTTTACACAGTTGCCTTGGGCACTGAAGGACATCCACTTCTGAATCATACAGTTTGGAAACTAGGAAGCAGAGAAACAGGAAAACACAGGATATGAACTATCTTCATTTTGAAGAGGTCTGGAGCTTTGCACCAGTTTGGCATTGCTGCCCACACTGTCCTGCAGGAGCCTATAAGGCAAGCTCTTCTACACACCTAACAAGAATCTTTGTCTTCAGGAGAAACTGCTTTTTCCCAATCTGAGATGTAGGAGGGGGGTCTTAGAGATAGGAAATTGCTTCTTGCCCAGAAGGAACAAAGCTTGGAGAGAAAGTGAACTAAAGAGAGAGCTCTGTTAGGCCGTGCCATTTTTTATTTGAAAGGACCTTCATTCACCTGTTGCAGAGAGAGAAGAAACAGTTTTAAACACAACGATATTTAAACAGTAGAGGAAAGCCAGTGTCCTGGCTGGAATAGTGATGGGAGCATCCTGTGCCACGCACGGAGCAAAGGAGACAGCAAGGCACCAGCCAGCCACTGGTCAGAAGAAGGGTGGTGAGGATAAGTGCTTTGCAGATGTTACCCCAGTTAACTTTTCCCCCTCTGTATTTTGTTTCCTTTACTCATGTCATTCCTCACAGGCTGGTCCTGGCAGCCTATGGTGAAGCACCAATTGCTTTTGCATCAGCACCTCTGACCCTGGTAGCAGGGCAGGCCCAGCTCCTGGTGCTGCGCTGAAGCCTTTTGTCATGAAAAACAGTAATTTCTGCAATTGGGGAAACATTCAAATCCACAGGAGGCCACACGGACATCCAAGATGGCATAAGCCTGTTTGAGGAGCTTACAACATATGAAGGTAACAAAAAGAACACAAGAGAAATGATGGGAGAAGGCATAAACAGAGGGATATAGAGTGCTCTGGGGCTCAGGTGGTGAGTCATTAACTCCTTACTTCAGCATGGCTTTACTATTTCTCTACATAGCTATTTGCTTTACCAGCCTCAAGTCTCCAACTGTTAGCTGCCCTTCCAACACAACAGAGACAATGTTTTGAAGGGGAAATACAAAGCACAAAGGTACCTTCCTATCTCCAAGCGACCTTAGCCTCCTGTCAGAAGAAACAGGCAAAGGCAAGTCCCAGATTGGTACTCTTAGAAGTCAGCCTAATATCTACCCTTCACAAAGGACAGCTGATTTTGACTTAAGCACAGCTGTGCCTTTTCCTTGCCTCCTGCAAGTTGGCGTCCACACAGTGGAGTGAGGATCTCTGCTAACTGCTGCTGGGGAGGACCTGGTCTTCCACATCCATGGGCGTTGCAGAGGATGCAGAAGCATCCTGAAGGCACATTACAGATGCTCCTGGCCACCCCACCACCGAAGACACATCTCTCCCTGGTTGCCTGCCCTCACCCGTCACATCACCTTCCTCTGGTGCAGGCATCAGAGCAGAATCTGCCCCAGTACTGAGATCTGGGACCATCACTTCTAACTCAGGTCTGGCTTTTGTCAAAACGCATCATTAGAACTCTGTTTTCCCACTGTTTTGAACCTTCTTGCATACAACATTGAAGCCTCAGATTTGTCAAAACATGCAAAGGTGCTGCCAGAGGCTGAGCAACTCATTTTAGTCCCTTTACAAAACCATTTTAAGGAAAGAAACAACATGTCAGGGCAATGCCAACAACTGACGGTACCAACAAGGAGAGATTTGACGTACTTTTCTATGCTGCAGTGACTGTTATAATAAAAGACAGCAGTGCATTAGTGAAAGATTTATGCTAGTATTTCAACAATGGAAAACATAAGCTTTGCTGTGTTCTCATTCACAGAGACAGGCAGTGAGGGCATGCCATGTAACACTATTTCCAGGAATGATGTTACAATTGAAGAAATGCTGATTTGCTGGTACAGCAAGACAATTCCTGGAAGTAGGACAGTCCCTTGTATTACTATCATTGCAGAGGGAGAATTTGACTGCACAGCCTTTTATCCTGAGTTGTTTAGGAAAGACAGATCTCCTGCTCTCAAAGGGTAGGAAGAAAAGGTGAGGCACAAAGCCTGGGAGAGATGCCACTTTGCCGTGGCCCCCTCTGCATGGCAGCAGCCTCCCTGGCACCGTCAGAGCCCTCCATGCCAGCAAGCACAAGTGCCAGCTAATTGAATTTGCTAATGATACATTCTCTCAGAACCCTTCTCGATGCACCCACCATTTTGTGCTTGCAATTAAATTACAAGCAAAGAAAAAAAAAAAAAGGAAAAAGAAAAGAAAAAGAAAGTGCCATGTGGTGTCATTTGACATTTAGATGTCAAAAGAACTGATTGACAGGGAAAAAATCAACAGCGGAAGGCCTGTTCCTGCCAAAGCCAGCAAGGAGGGTGCCAGCGGCGTTGGGAAGAGCGGGATCAGGACCCTCACAGGCCAATGGGATGAGGCAAGGTGATAGGAGAGCTGACAATCAAGCTCTGTGCCAGGTTATCTTGGCCCTGAGAGGTGCAAGAGGAGGGAATCAGCCACCTCTGGGATCATCCATCTCCATCCCCCATCCTCCAGCATGGGGGCTTGGTACCCACGGAGGGAGGGAGGGATTAGAGACCCCAGCGTCTTCACAAGAGGGTTGTTCAGTGCAGAGCCTGGGAAGACGGAGCTGTCCCACCTTGTTAAAGGTTGTGACATCTCAGTGTTTACCACTGCCTCTGTTCAGGATAAAGAGAGGAAAGATTAAAAAAATTAAACCATTTTTGAGCTGACCTTTGGGGAAAAAACGGAGTTAAAGCAAATCACTCATTTTCTTTTGAAACCTTTACTTCAGTTTTTTACCTTACAGAATTTCTACTGTTGTGGGCACAAAGAATAAAGAAATGAAAGTTTTAAAGCAAAAGGAAAATTTAAAAATGTCAAAACCCGGTCAGTTTTCCTAATGTAAAGAAAATTTTTTTACTCAAAACCTTTTCGAGCTGTAAAGACTCACCACGACAGGCCCCATCTTGCAAAACAACCTCAGCAATAGTAAATATGACATTTCTCCAGTGGATTAAAGGTTCATACCAAGTTTCCAGGCGACCCAAAGGAAGGAGACCTGCCTCAGGGTCTGTGAGGTGGGAAGGGGGCTGTGGAGCTGGGGCCGGCTCTTCACACACATGCACATCCACATGCTCAGCCCCACAGCCTCCATCAGCATCTCCACATAGTCCAGGAGTGCAGAGCACAGCTACAGCCACAGGCCTCTGGCTTGAGAAAGGGAAAAGAAAGTAGGAAAAGAAGGGAAAAAAAAGGGAAAAAAGGTAAAAGAAAAAGAATTTCAGTTACGTGTGTTATATATCACAGACCTCACGTGCAGGTTGAGTGAGTAAGTGAGATTTTGGGTCATCCACTGCAGGCAGCCCTGGATCCACTCGTGGTACTCAACTGGTGGAGGGATGCAGAGACACAAATTCCTATAAGAGGAGAAGAATATTAATAATACAAAATCAAAAGCTTTCTCTTCCTCAAGCTCTTTACATACTTTCTATAGGAAACAAGGTACAACAGTGCGCATCCATGCCTGTACCATCCCTGCCTGCAGCAGTGGTCTCCTGCAGACCCCATGGCTCACCAATGCCCCACGGGCAGTGTGAACTGCGGTTTGTGTGTTGTAATGGAATGGACAAGGTATGTACATGGAGTTAAAGCTTTGGGGCTTTTTTCCTTCTCTCAGATGCAGGTGGGGCTATAAAACCCTGCTAGCATGAGTCAGAGAGCCAGACTTGGCAAAGCTTGTCTTGCCACTTTAAAAACAGAACACTAATTAAATCAAGTAACAACAAGGAAAAAAAAAATATCTCTTTTTTTCCAATAACTAATCCAGCCTGAAATGAATTAAAAATATTTTACCTGGACTCTATTCATGTGCAGAATAAAGCAAAAAAACACGCCTGGGAAAAAAAAGAAAGAGATCTTGGCAAAAACCTAATGCAAATTGCTCTAGTACGAAAGCACAGACTCTTTTTTAAGTAGTTTGGGTAGATTTAATCACAACGCTGAAAGATTCCTTCTTCTCTGAAGAGAGGCCAAAAGAATAGCCCACTCTTGGGTATTATCTGTAGGGGTGAAAAGGATGGGACCTTTGAGTCATGCTGACTATCCCATTACAAACTGCTACTAACAGTCAAAAGTGTAGCCTTTGTTTCCAATGTATACATTACATCCTATTGTGACTCTAAGAAAGGCTGTGAGTAGGTTCATTAAGGTGACATTGTGGCAGAAGTTTAGGCTTTAGTCTGCTCCTGTATCCCCTGCACAGAGATGTACTCTCTTAGGGACACAATCAACCTGAAAGATTTTAATAGCCATTACAGTGATTTCATTCCTCTGTGCTCCTCCTTCATGCACACATTTCAGGAAAATGAGATCCCGTTTGAACCAGCATCAATGTGGAAAACATTCCTACTTCCAGTGTTCCACAGCTCCTGGCACTATCAGTACAGATTTTATTCCAGGGTTTCTCTTTTTTTCAATAGTATGTTGCTTATAAAAAAAATAAATAAATCCTCAGAAATGTTGGTATCAGTGAGACAGAAAATTAGTGTGAAAAACAGTAAAAATACAGGAATGCAATGGGAAGTAATCTATTTTTAAAAGGCAGCTAATTCCTCCTGAGCACACCACTTGCAGAAATAGCAACAGACTTCAGGCAGGAGTCACAGGGCAATGTTATACAGTTTGCATTGCACAGGACATCTGATTGGCTCATCAGAGGAGCCACTTGCCTGTAAAATTACTTGGGGCAAAGAAATGCAAAAATCCAGCTCATTGTACATGATAGTCATGCCCTTAACTCACTCCAATAGAAATCTGCTCGCCTGAATAAAACAAGACTTGCTGGGGAATTTCTATCAGCACAATGAGCAGTAATAGATACAAAGCACACAGGCTGCAGTTATTCATTCTGGTGACTTATTTTTATTGGGAGCTATTTACAGAAGTATCTACAGCTGCACTTTGTGGATGCTCAGGCCAGCCTGGACCATGGAGTGTTTCCCCAGGCATGATCTTGAGTGCAGCAGAGGCACTCTGCTGGCTGCTCTCCCCATCATTATCTGCTGTATCCAATGCTCTGCACGTTATGTGCAGGCTTATACCTGCACCCCAATCTGCCATTAACTTCAGGGACAAGTCTGGTTACCAAATAAAAGCAATGTTTGGTCTGTTTGGCTGGATGGGTGGAGAACACATTGTGTGCTACCGCAGGGTCTGCGTTACCCTTGAAGCCTACGGATAAATCCCATTAACAGTCATTAAAATTCCTGGCTGGCATTGGAAGGAAAAAAGACATTGATTGGTATGCAGGGGAGTTCAGGGGGAGGGAGGAGGCATAGGGGAATTGTGCAGCTCTTGCTTAGGATCCTGGTCTCCTGGAGGATGTTGCAGGTATCAGACCTGGTTTGGGTACAGCTCACCAAAACATGGGACCCACAACCACAGCAGCTCTGGTGGGCATGATGCTGAGCACAATTACACCTTGTCCTCACACTGTCCCAAGCACCTCATATGAACGTGGCTCCATGACATTTCTACAAGGAATGGAAAACTCAAGGACCGTGTATGAAATTACATGGGGAAAGCAGTGTTGCCTGAGACTTTCCAATTCCCATCCCTTGTATCTTTTCACTGAAGGCATCTTTGGGATTTTTTCTGAGTGCTCGTTTAAATTACATTTAATAAGATAGGCACGTCAGACTTTGTTTACAGAAGTTTACTGTTCAAGTCAGCAGGGAAAACAAAAATCTATCGACTGTGGCTTTTAAACAATAAGAACACAGATTTTTTTTATTAGCACTTTATTTCAGTGCAGACAGAAACATCACTGACTATCACTGTTGTTTACTGCTAAAGGCACAGCTCCTACCGCCTTTCCACACATAGAATATTCCCATGGCAATCAATGGAAGTTTAGCATAAAAAGCAAAATATACTCCATCATGTTGTCTCGCTATATAGTAAATGCTAATTTCTTGCCAACTATAAACTTGAAAATTTCTTGCAGTACATTGCAACATAAACCTATTCTCAGTGTGTAATTTAAATTTTCAAGATGTGTACGTTCCCAACGGAGAGTCATTTGTGTGTGTGTGAGTATATGTATAGAAGAAATGAAATGTTAATGACTTCTCCATCTACGTTTCTATACTTGTTAGCTTTCCCTACTAGTTTTCTTCTGCCCTTCAGAGTGCTAACAGTGCCTGTAAAAGTCCAGGAAATTTGTGTCATAAATAGTTTCAGCCTATTATAGCCAATGAAACACATACTGAGACAAATATATTGGACTGAATCACAAGTTATTTCACTGAAGTCAATGGGGTTACTCTGCATTTTGTTTTCGATTTGGCAAAGCATGTGGTCTAAAGTTGGTCTTGGAGACGGGAATAAAATTAAGCACATGCATACATACTTGTCTGGGGCTTTTTTTAAAATTGATTCCATACAGAGAACAGAATTTAGCTAAATATATTAAATACAGATTCCTTCTGATTTCCTTCACTGTAGATAATAGCTTGTATTAGAAATAGTGTACCATAGATATCACACGTTTGCCAGAGAATGGACCAGTAGGAAATATCAATGCTGCACTTCAATCAGTAGTCATGTTAATTCTGGTGGCCGGGTTATTGCCATCTGACCATTACTTACATTAGTAGGTAGGAAAATAATGTGCATTTCTGTGTTAACAAATTAATTTTGTATCCAGGAGCAACAAAAATACTTTGGTTTCTCAGGTGTTCAGAAATACCACCATTTTTCTGCCGTTGTCTGTTCTTCAGTATTTTAGGGGTGTCACCCTCTTTGATGGGTATATTCAACCCTTAAAACTAAGCTTTTTTTTTCTCATGTGGTATAGAATAGTGTGCATGTGTGTTTTTAAACAAGGGCACCTGCATAAAAAATGTCGATCCTCATTAGATCCATTTTTTCAATTAAATTCAAGTTTCTATGTCCAAAAGGCATAAATCTGGGTATCGATTTAGTCATAAAATAATGAAACTCCCAGCAGTCTTCTAAACCCATTTTACTTGGATGAGCGTATAAGCTTTTAAAATATCAAGTTATTCCAGTATTTAATACACATAACTGCTTCCAGAGGTCTGAAGGCAATAAGGCATATCTTCCCCACTCCATTTGAAGCAGTGCAGTTAGAGCTAGCCAGTCCCTCACTACTGGTTTTAAGGCTTTTGACAATTTTATTCAGTGCAAGTTTGGTGCTTTTTCAACAGGGGCTATATCCCCCGAAGCCAAAATCAATAACCTATCAAATCAAAGCTCTATAAAATACCAATGGGCTTGTGGTGTTTTGCTCTCATAAATACAATTCAGTTTAACTCTACACTTCCAAAACAGGCTGATTCTACATTTGTTGGCTTATTCCAGCAACTGTACTGTCAACATGTGCTTCCAAAAAATCTTTTTTTAGACATCAAATAATCATCTATTCCTTGTAAAGAATCAAAACCAGTTCCACTTACCTATATCTAGAAAATAACTCGCAATCTCTTTCAAGTGGGACAGTATTTTTCTGTGCCAGTGCATCCTTTACCTTGTTCAAAGAACGCACCCAGGTGAGCAAGTATAACCTCTGCATGGAGATAGCGGGTAAATCATTTCAGTTTCCTTTAGTCCTGTTTCAGGTTAAACTGTATTTCATAGTGCACAGATTAGTGTTGGTAAACAAGCTTTACAGTACGTTGGCCTCTAACTCAGCCCTATCTATACTCAGGGTAGTTTAGAAATAAAGAATAGTAAATTGAAGCCAATTTTTTACAATGATAGTGTGTTTTATCTGAATGTTTTCCACTCCTCACACACATGCTGAAGTTGTTGCGTGGTAAAAGAAAATGTCATAGGGATGAGCATTTTATGAGTGAAGAAGCCTTCTCTTCTCCTGCAAAGTCAAGTGTAACAGTGCAAGGAGTAACTTACCTTGCCAAATCAAAACAAATTCCACATAGAGTGTTTTTCCACAGCTGACAGAGATTAGCAAACAAACCTGCCCTGCATAATATAACAAACATTCTTCTGATAAGTAGGAGCAGCATTTCAAATTCAGTGGGTTTGTGAGGTGTTTGATCTGCTGATGTAAGCTGCACTTTCTTTCCTTTCCTTGCTCACCTTTAGCACCAGAAAGCTAGTTTACTACTGTGTTATTGCAGGATTTGCACTGCTACACAAGTGGAGCAAAAGACCTTTACCACTGGTTGCTTTTAAATTATTTCAAAAGAATCAAATAGTCAGGTTGCAGTGAAATTGCACAAAAATTCAAGTAACATGGGATGAATTATCCTCCAAATAGAAATATTTTTATTATTAATCAACAAATGGTAAAAAAGTCAATTTTTGGTTGATCTAATTATGTGATAATTATGAATATGAACTACAATTACTCCTAACAGTTGCTTGCAATCTTGAGTCCTGTACAGCAGCAGGACTAGTTTTGGAGTATAGCATTCAGGTCAGCATGTAAAAAATGTAGTGTGGCCATATTTCAAATGCAGTTGTATATCATAAATCAAAATTAAAGCCAAGCCTGTTCACCTAAATCATTATCTTCTGGTTCTTCAACTCCTCTCCTCTATCTGATTAACTCCTCTCCCATAAATATAGCGAGATAGTTGCTAATTTTTTTCTCTGGATGTCATTTACATAGTTCCCATACAGCAAACATCACAGGAACTTATTTTTATATTGAACTCTCTAATATCCTCCAAAAACCCTCAGTTTTCTACTACTATATTATTCCAGATGGGTCTTTATATTCTTGACAAAATTAGTAAACACATTTTCTTTTATGTTAAAAATAAAAATTTAGAGTGGTTGTTCTGACCCAGTAATATCTTTTGGAATAATCTCCTCCCACTATTAATTTCATGTCTGTAGCTAGCAAAAATGATGCCCAGCTTTGGAGGGCTGAACAGCTGCCGAGCAGGACCACAACCTTTGTTTCATGACATCTCATGTTTTGACCCCTGCTTTCTGGTCACCGGAGAGATGATTGACTATGTGCACAGGGAAGTCCATTTTTAGTACGGTGGACTGGAGCACGGCATGACAAACTGTGATGTCTGAGTTTTGCGTTACACCATCTGGCCTGCCATTTCCAGAGCCTCACATCAGAGTCCTGATGATGTACGTTTAAGCTTGGCAGTATCATTTATCTCGTATCTTGTGTTTAAACAGATGCAAGCTGAATATAACAGAAAAGAAGACCTTGATGAAGGAGTCATTGCAGAAAGTGAGGCTCTCGAGCTGCCTATAGACTCCAAGATTAAGTGTAAAATCTGTCAGGGAGGATGTGTATTAAAAAATATGTGTTGACACAATGATGTAACTAATATTTTAAAGGCAAAACATCAACTGCATTTCCATCTCATTTATAATGTTGGTGAACAAGGTACTACAAAGCAGGCTACCCCCTTCTGTCACCATCATCTTATTTACAACTTTATTTTACAGATCAAGAATGTTTTAATAAAAGGTAGCTCAGATGCTGTAAATCAACACAGCTACACTGATAGCACTGGGGTAGCCAAATAACGAAGTGATGCCAATTTACATCGGCTGGGGATCTGGCTCCTAATTCTGGTACAGGTTCTTGTACACAGACAATACAAGACCTTGACGATTAAAATGAACCCTTAAAATCCCATGGGTAGGAATTCATGACTGCATGGTATAAATGAGATGCCTTCATCAGACTAGGAGGAAGAGAGGAAAGGAGAGGGATCCACCCTGAGCCATGAGGTGAAGAGGTAATGCTAAGTAATAGGGTCCCCACTGTCCCACTGGTGCACAGAGTTCTTTTTCCCTCATCTCACATCAAAATGCATGTCCCCTCCTGGATCTAACTCACATAAATCAGCAAATCCAATGGTGGAATGACATTTCACACCAGCTTCAGATTCAGCCCCTGAAACTTCAATAAAGATTATCAAACTGTAGAAATTCAACTAACTGCAATGCTTAAATTAGCAGCCCAGGTCTGCACTTTTAATCACAGAAAGAGATAGGCACAACGAAAAGGGGATGCAACCCTTCTAAGATATGAAACATCTTAAGTGAGAGATGCAAGCCTCATTTCACTGACAGCAAAGGGAATGTTGAGCAACTGCATTGCATCTTGGACTTCTGCATCCCAACACCTGAAAGAGAAAATATCACAGAGCAAACAAGCTATCTCATGCAGCAAATGGGAACTTCTGGAAGGAGAAATTGGTGGTTGGAAGTGGAAGAAAACATGATGAACTGAATAACAGAAGAAAGTAATTGAGATGTGAACAGTTTGGAAAGACTGAACTGTACAAGTCCTAGATATGTCACCCTCTTATTCCCTCAACATCGCTATAAGTGACAACAGCAGTTCCATGAGGTTCATGGGATATCCTGCTGCTGAAGCCAGACTAGAAGCAGCCACAGAGCTGAGGGGATGAGGCAGCAGCCCCTGAGTGACATATATCCTGCAGCAGGTCCTCAGCAGACGATTTTCAACCCCTATTAAAACCTTAGCACCTTATTTTGTGAATGGAGTGATACTTTTATTGCATGCACAATTAGCCTTTTCGTATTAGCAACTTCCTAGCAACTCTGTTTCTTAAAATAGGGACATACAGAGCAAGCTTTTATCTTATATAATCCTTTAGAAAAAGATAGCTCAGACACCTTTTGGGGGTTTTAAACATCAAACCTTCAGCTTGAGACCTGTCCTTATCAAAGGAACTAGCAGCTCTATCTAGGGTTTATGTTCTTTAGAGGAATTCCAAATTGCTTGGTTTTTATAGACTACCTACATAACAACCTCCTACAGTATTTAAATTTTTGTAATTTTCTGCTCCTAATGTGATCTTCACATTTAAATGCACACAGATTATTTTACATTTATCTATTTAATATCATAGTTATGTCTTTCTTTAAATGCCTGTTATTCAACAACTTATTAATAGTGAACTCGTTTTTCGAACAGAAGCCATTTAAATTTGGTTAGTTTATGGTGATTTCTTGTATCTTTTCAGCCAAGAGAAAAGACTTAAAAGCCTGGAAGACTGTATTTATAAAACATGTTTGTCTATTTAACCTCAGATGCATTGTCATTATGAGAGGACTAAAGCATTTTTCCCTGACTTTTCACAGCTATTTCATTGCTATGCCTTAACAAATGTGACTCCTCTGAAGCAGACTTGATGCAGACTTGATGTTTATCACCAGTCCTTTAAAGTAGTTTTGGCATGAAAAACCAAATAAGTTCTCCCCACACAGTGTTTAAAGTCTTCTCAGGAAGCTGTCCAAAGACAAAAGTCACAGCAGAGCTGTGCTTACCTTGGCTGTCACACTGCTATGGGGTTCCAATGATATAGTCTCTAAGCCATCAGCTGACGGATGTGACCCCATCCTTGCTGGTAGAGAACACCCTCATACCTGGGCAATGCACATGGGGTGAGCAGGCTGAATATGGCTCAAAGAAATGTCATCTGGTTTGCAAAAAGTATCTACCACCTCCTGGGCAGGAAAAGATAAGAAAGGAGAAACCAAGTGTAGTATCATTCAGCACCACACTCCTGAAACCTTCTTACTCTTGTGGACTTATGCTTGGATGCACAAGTGAGCCATAATCCAGAGTAAAGCCTTTGCATGTGCTGTACCTGAAAAGCAGAAAGGCTCACAGGGTTTCAAGTATGCCCTTGGCCACTGCTCTGCATGGGTTCCCCAGAGGCGCACAGCAGTGAAATGTGTGTTTTCTTGACAGGCTCTGGCACAGAGAGAAAGAGATGAGAGCTGAGAGAGAAATGGGATCAGCTGAAGTGTTATTTGTAATGACCTGCACAGGATCATCAACAGTGGCTCCAGTCAACAGTGTCATTGACTTCACTCACATTGTTGACTCTAGAGCATCCCCCAGTAGCAAGGATGTGGTCCACTCACTTCTGATGGGTGGCTGAACATCATTACCCTAAAACAGATGGAGCAGGAGGAAATGGAGGGTTCTCAAAGGGTGGGGACAACCCAACTGCCTGCACTCCCACTGGGCCCACAACATCAAGTGATATCTGAGAAAGGTTTGCCTGTAGAGGTAGCTCTGAGTGCAGGGAAGGCTTTGAACTAACTTGGAGCATCTCACTCATCTCCTTGGGTCATCCTCTTCCTTGCAGACCTGATCCTTTCACAGGTCATGCAGCTCCTGCCCTTCTCCCTTGCTACGGGTACATAACAGCAAAGCTTCAGGAAGTCCTTTTCCTCTTTTTTTATTTATCCATCAGGCGTGCTTTGTAAGGGCTCATTTATATTTGAGCAGCAGTGTGTATGAAGGTCTATGCAAAGCAGCTCAACCACCAGAAAAGTTAATATGTGCTTTGCATTTGCTGTCTCTAATTACAGGAGAGAAGGAGTGGAGGTACAGCTATGCCTGCCTGTGCATGAACCACTTCGACTATTCCAAAGCTAATTAAATATGTCTCCTGTATATAAAATATATCATCTCCAGATAACAGCATACTGCTAAATTCTTCATCTTATTAAAAGCTTGCATTAATGCTTTTCCAATATAAATTTTAACTGTGGACAGGTACTATTTGAGGAGCCTGACAATAGAACTGACCTAGATTAGGCTGACAGTGCCAAAAGATGTATCACCTCTAACTGTCTGAAAGAGAAGAAGGATGAGGAATACATTCCCCATTATTGCCTAATGCTGATGTGCAGGCATTATCTCCAGAAACTTGCTGTTGCTTCACCTTCTGCTCTTTTGGTACAGTAGATGGCTATACCATGCTGAGGAATGATATTCTCTGCTTGCCGACTCTTATTTCCCATCTTATAACTCAGCTGAAGGGAGAATTAATGGGGCATTGGTTAATGATTTTAAAGCCATTGATAAGTCCCCTTATAGTTTACAAAATTATGGGAGAAGTCAAATAATTCCAGGTGATTGGGTTCATGCATTACTCTTGCAGGCGTTCAGGTCAGGATTGGTGTCTGTGCAGGAGCAGAAAGAAGTCTGCCTGCACCAACACTCAAGCTTTCGCAAATTAGTCCAAGGTTGCTCTTCTGCTAGGCCCAAGCAAGAGGTGGTGATGACAAGTTCAGAAACCGCAGGGAGTTTCACCACAAAGGGAACATTTTGTTCTTTTAATATATATGCACAGAGCTGATCAGAGACCTTTTCAAGGCACCCTTGTGCAAAAAGGAGACAGCAAGTGGGTTCATAAAAAACTGTTACTGTCACACAACTCTTAATGCAGAAAACAAGACTGCAGAAGAGCAGCAACATTTCTCACATGCATTAATGAATATTCAAAAGATATGAAAATAGCATTAAGAGGCTAAGAAAATAGACATTCCAAATATTAATAGGAACTCAGCCATTGATTTTCTCACAGAGCTTGCATTGACGTTGTGAGATTGCTCAGTCTTAGACACTTGATTGACACAGTGATGGCTCATTCAAAGTACATGCAAAGTCGTTGCAACTGTATTAAGCTTTTCTCTCAACTTCAAGTTTTTTAACTTTTTTCCATTGTCATCCCAAAGGCCATTTTATAGACAAAATCATACTTCTTTTGTAATTCTGGTTTATGAGACTTTCCTTTTTGAAAAGGAGGAAGGAAGGACTCTCCCACTGCTGTCCTCCTGGACCAAAGCTGAAGATACAGTCACTGAGGTGCAGCTACAGAGTCTGCTGCCCATGAAATTCTTTTTGGACTAACCAGTGGGATAAAGACTCAAGACTTCAGTGAAAACCAGTGAGAGATGTCTCTACAAACCAGCACCTCAGAAAATGAGACTTTATTTGTAGTCTGCTATAGGATAATAAGGCCAAGGATCAGTTTTGGAGCCTCTTTAGAAGCTGATTGTGCTGTTTCTCAGAGCTGGCTTGAATCTCTTTAGCAGGAGGGAAGGAAATCAAAATTGCCATCTCCCAAAAGAGGGCAAAACTGCTTCCCAGGACAAAGGTGCCATGTGGCATGTTTCCCCCTCACATACCCAGCTAGTTGTCTGCTGTAGCAGTCATCTGCCCCTTCCACAGGCTGTAAGGTCATGGCCTCTGGCAGGGGCTCATTTACTAAGATACCAATGCAGGCACTAATGGCCTGTTCCAGAGGGGAATAAGTACTTCATTGACAGCTGCTTTTGCTATATAATTGACTGAAAAACAGAGAAAAGGAAGAAAAATTGATAGAGGAATGGCTTCTTGAGGGGAAAAGTTATCCCTTGAACACTAGGACAATAAAGTAAAACTCAGTGCATCTAGGGATTCTGTCTAAATAGAAAAAAATCAGTGCCAAAGCAAAACTAAGGATTAGAAACACAAGAAGTAAGAATTGGAAAGGTCTTGGGATCACTTACTTTGCAGGAGTAAACAGCTGCAACAGCACTGGATTTGATACTAGGGGAGAATATGTCAGGGATCTGTCAAAATTGTCCTACAGAAACAGATGTTTCCACCTACTCAGAGATAACGAGAGTCTCAGTTACCCTAAGTCCCTCTCATGCTCTTCTAAATACGTAGCCATCGTATGCCCTTTAAAGTGTGCAAATGATGCAAGCAGTGATGCTTCATGTGTATGAAAATCTTGTCCTGGATTTTTACAGAGAAAAGCATAATTTATCATTAAACTTTTTCCCGCCAGTTCCACCAGCTATGGAAATTCACGTCCTCATTTTGGGAGGTACGTATGGAAATGTGTCTAACTCAAGGAAGAAAAATGAAAACTGACAATAAACCATCATAATCTGCTTGATCAGCTGGAGCACAGAAATAAAAATGCTACCTCTTAAAAGAGCAGTCTGAATTACCTTGATTTGTGCAAAGAAATAAGTGACAACAACTTCTAGATAGCAGTGCTTCCTAACCACATATTTAAATGTACAAGTCAAGTTTGAGTGAAAAAATATTGTTGTTCTGAAAGATAAATGTTTTACTTATATTAGCTATAACAGGAATATGTGCTACTGCATAAATGTTTAAATTCCGATTGGGAAACTATATGTATTGAAGAAACTAAGGCCAGTAAATATTGGATTACAAATTCATATTTACAATTGCCTTAAAGAAAACAAAAACAAAACCCAAGGAAGACCCAAATTATGATTTCCTTTTCACTGACCTGGGGTGGTAATAATTTGCCTGTGTTTAACAAATGCTCGATTCGCGCTCTGTTCTCCAAGCTAACACTTCCCATTTCATTTTAACTATGAGAAACGTGAAAAAAACACCCTAAAATACTTCCACTCAAATCTCCTGGACTAAACCATATGCTTTTAAACCTCATTCGATGATTATGGCACTTTTCATGCAGCACTCCAACCCAGCTAGTTGAGAGGGAGGAAAAACTATATTGTTGCATTAATAGAGCAGTGCTAGTTTGGAATAAAACAGAAACACTGCATAGTAAGCAGCTGATAAAGCCCATTGCCAAAAGATATCCCTGAAAGTTCTTAGCAAATTATTTTAAAAGAGAGGTGGGAGGAAGAGACCATTGTACGTAATTAGAGTAGAAAGTGCTTGAAATGTCTTAAAATAAAAGACATGCTCCAGCCTGTAAAGAACATGAGCAAGGAGGAGGCATTTCCTTTGGCCTGTTTTTGTGGTTTGACCTGCTGTAAAGATTACTGCATGTAGCTCTAGGGCAGTTCTTCCAGGTCATTTTTACTTACAAAATTAGGCCTCCATAGCCTGGGGTCTTGTATGATCTGGTGGTTTCTACATTAGTTACTGAAGACTGGGTTCCTCCCTTCTTGCTAGCTGTTGGTCTCTAATAGCGCAGACTTTGAAACAGATTTATATCTATGTCAGGGTAGGGGTTAAGAAATGTTAAGGCAGCAATGACAAGGACAAAACTGAAAATCAACTTGGCAAGTGCCATGGTACTAAAAGTTTAAAGTATGCAGAGGATGTTTTTATAAAGTTTCGGAAGGATATAGACTCTGGTCACATAGATTCCATCAGACGCAATGCATAAGTGAGGTTAACAGTAAAACAGTCAAGGGAGAAAATAATGTGGTCTGCCTACCCTGTAAACCTACTCCTGCAAGTGTTCAAGCTGGATAGGATCCCAGATGGGTGAAGAACCATGTCAGTGAACTCATGTATGTAAAGTCCTGGCCATTTGTGTTGGGACCCCATGTTACTTCCTGGGGGTGGTGGGGGCAGCACCTCCATGCAGGCAATAGGGGAATGCTGAAGTCCATCCTAGCACAGTTGATGGTATGGACTGTGCACTGCTCTGAATCTCAGAAAATGATTGCTGGGTTTAGTTGCTCTTTTTGGGTGGCTGCCCAAGAGAATTGATTGTCAGAGAGCAAAGGTTTGGGCTCACTGTGAATCAGGAGCTAATAAAATGTCCCAAAGGGCAGATGAAGGCATGCCAAGTGTTTCTGAAAGTGTAGGCTCTTAAACATGACATGACTACCAAAAAACAGAAAAAAAAAAAAGGAAAAAGAAACAAGTTTTGGTCATAATTGGCACAATAAAAGTATGGCTTTTTTTCAAGATCCCACTGGAAAATTGTATCATTTTTAAGCACTTATAATACTGACTCAAATACATTATACATTTTTTAACTTAGTTATCTTTCACATTCCTCTCCTTTTCATTCTACAATTGACTGTTGCCACAATGTAGTGGAACTCTATCCCATTGCTGGATCATCAATGACTATTCCAAAAGAAAATGCTTCGTATGGTTAGTGGCTTGATCCAAAGGGGAACACAAATAAGAAAGAAGTTTCAAGAAACCTTGGGGTAAATTCAGTTTTCACTAATTTAAGCTCCTTTACTGCTCTTTCAAGCAAGCTTACCTCAGCACTGACCATGCACTGCATTCACATGAAGTGTTGACATCATGGCCATAACTGCACAATGTACTTTGACAGTGCATCTGGCTCTTTAGCATGCAGCATCCTGACCACTGCATTTCCAAATCTTCCCCTTCTTGGGAAGTTTTCACATTTGTTCATTAATACTTAGCCGAAAGGGCAATTTGCTGCCCACTGCTGTGTGGACAGCATTTTTAATAAATAATGCATATTGTGGAATGAGAACAATAAAGGCAAAGGTAAGAAATGTAAAACACCTTAATGGGATGTCTTCATGAAAGCTTCCCACCACCTTCTCTAAATACTTCACTGATAAACTTCTAGTTTGCAGAGATTATTTTTTCTTAGAAAAAAGTTCATAATGTATTAATAATATGATGTTAATTGGTGAAGTAGCAAAGTTCAGGTGTGTTATTCCAGTTGTTCTCACTGAGTAAATGTGCTTATGTTGCACATTGAAAGCTTCAACAGGGTGTAAGTAATGCGCGTGTAGGATCCTCTTCAGGTCTGTGCTGCCTGGGAGAACTTCAGCCTCTCAGCACTGGGTGGATTTCCAGTTTTCAGGGGTGGAATAATGAAGTGAAATAATAGCATTAACCAATACCTAATTAACACACAATCTATTTAATTTCTAGCTCCACCATTAGGTTACTATTAAGTATATTTAGTTGGCCTGTGTAAAACCACATTATGGCAGCTTTTCAGAGTCAGGCTATTCACAGGCCATTTGCAATTTTCATTACTCTTCTCTTTTTAATGTCATAGACTTAACTTCATGAAGGTCTAGAGCAGGTTAGATTGACGATTACAGCCTAATAGGTCTTTTCTTGGCCCTTCCATAACATGTATTAGATTCACAGCAGTGGTGAGCCTGCCTCCTCCTGGCCTTAAAGGTAAGGAGGAGCTGCATTTTAAGTATAAGGAACAGGGATTTCAGGCAGAGCTATCCTGCCCTGGTTCTCTGCGTGGCACAGAAGTGTTTAATACATTTGGATACTCAGGCAGGTAAACAGGGCCAGTGTCTTTAAACCTAGTACCATGGAACTAACAGAGTCTCAGCCACTGTGAGGACTTTCCATCCAATGCAATGTGCAATGTGTTACATCCCTCTTGTATTCCTACCTCAGCTCCAGTTAGGGTCAAGGCCAAGGGCATACTTGTCCATGAACTAGTTGTACAGCTCCAGTTCTGCATCCCACTGCATCAGAAGACTGTGCTTTCTCCTGGTCAACAAGAGAGCTGCATGCAAGCTTCTGCCTGTGCTCAGGGACCAGCAGAGTTCGTCTGCCACCCATGCTCTGAGCAGCACAAGCAAGTCCAGCACTGCAGGGAGCACCAAGGGGAAAAGTCTGGGCTTGCAGCCCTGGATTTCAGAGCACGTGGGTGCTGAGTCCAGGGCTCAAGCCAATGATCAGTCCATCAGCATGTATTCCCTCACAGTAAGGAGTGGGTCATGTGCATACATAATTAAACTACTACATCTACACCAAGCATGGCTATGGCCACAGATATTATGGTCAGAGGCTGAGACCTTGTGGAGTCATGGTGTTCTGTTTCTCCCTGCCAAGAGACCCTGCAGTAATGGTCCATATACTTATTTGCTAACTTAAGTAAATCATTCAAAATACTGCCTAGACCACAATATAAAGAACAGCTGTGATTTAGTAAGGCTCTCAAGCTGAGACATAGCTGTCTGTGTTACCTCAAGCTAGAAAAGGTTGAGTTTTCAACAGACCTCCTCAGGATATTTTAATTTGTGTAAGTGCATTCAAAGCATGAAAGCAGATGGACAATATGTGAATTATGAACTAATTGGGGGAAGATGGAAATGAGAAGGTAAATTTCATTTACATTATCTCCCTTTTTATGCTTGCTAAGGTCTAAGGTAAAGGCTTGGTCTCTTTCTGGTCCATAAAATATGGATTGCTATTTTCAAACTACATCAACACTGCTAATAGCCATTCCCATTAGTCAGCCGTATAATAGCATTATGATGCTATGAAATATTGACATGATAAAACAATGTAAGCCAGGGGTTACTGACAGTGCACACTCTGATATTGACAAATAAATGCAGATTTTTTTTTATGCACTCCTTTTGCCACCTTTCTACCTGGCTGACAGTATATAAAACACATTTTTCCAGTTCCTTCACTCACTTCTGCTGATGCAAATTGATGGCAGGGAGCTGAAACTAATGTTACTATTCCCACTGATGTTTTCCAGCGTGGAAAAAGAATTCAGGAACTTGGGTAAAGGGAGGGCAGTGCTGAAGATGTTCTATCTCAGCTGGTATGGTGTGAGAGAAGAAAAACAGTAAAGGAAACCAAGTTGATGCAAGCTTGCTGGACATTGCCCAGTGTTTTGGAAATGGGATCCCACAGGAATGATCAGGGAAAGACAAAGAGATAGACCTGGTTGCCCCAGCACCTCTTTTTCGCACCCACACACCTTATCTGGAAGGGAGCTACTCTGTCTCCTCCACCAGCTACCTGCAAAGGCATCTTTCTGCAAAACAAATACTCATAAACACATATCCAGATACCCAAAGGGAGTATTCTATTCCATTGGGCACTTTTAAATATTTAAATTATTTATAACACCTGCTATTTTCCAGTCACTCGAACGATGTCACCTGATTCACAGCTCTAAAAAAGGGCAGACACAGGGATAAAAAGTCTTGCCAAGCAATGGTGCTTTGTTCACTGGTGTTTGCAGAGCAATTGGATGTTCACAGGTGCTACAGTCCTTAACCATGTGTCTCTGCTACCTTTGTACCCATGAGGAGCCTAGTACAGTTTTGTGTTTCTCCTGGAGAATGTCTGCTGGACTCATACTCCACCTCCCAGGAGTCTACCCCAAGACTTAATTCCCCTTGTCATTCCTCTAACCCATCTGTTTTAATGATGACTAATTTACACCGTGCATAAATCATCAGCTCCCCCTTATTTTCTTGGAAGAATCCTCATTCTGTGGTGCATAACTCCTTATCTGTTCCTGTAACCAGCTGTCCTATCTTTGATGGTTTCTACCAGGATTGCTACACAACATCCCCAGATTGTATAAAACCCATTCTGTAGAAATGTGATGATTTTGCCACCAGGGTATCCAGCCCACTCCTGAGATGACAGGACCCAAGGAAGTGTCTGTTACAAGCACTTGCTTTGATGTTATATTCCCACATGCTCTGTCGCCTCATGTCTGAGGCTGTACATACCGCAGGAGGGTACAACAATGGCAGCCTGAGGAGAACTTGTCTGGTGGGGCTCATTCCAGGAAGACGTGTGTTTCTGGTCTCCATTATCTGCAGGAGTCAAACAGAGGACGTGTCAGTGTGAGCTGATGGGTAGTGCTGAGCTAAGGAGAACACAGCCGCCTCTGAACAAATACAGGTTCTGTGTGCCTTTAACAACTCACACTTCACAGGCAAGGTCTGGAAAACACAGGAAATTTCACTGCCAGATGCTGTACCTGCAGACATAGACCACACAAGGGTTGGAGTAGCACAGGGTGAAGAATGGAAAGAGGGAAGGACGAGGTCACTGCTCAACTCCTGTGTCCTGGCAATGTTGAGATAATGAAGTCTCTTCTTGCTTCCCAGGGCTTAGGATACGAAGTGGAGCTTTTGGTTATGGAGACACATGGATACTCCAGACTGCTGTGCAATTAGAACAAGAAAGAAACAGTGAAATAAGAGAAATGAAGGAAACAATAAAAAGAGAAAGGAGAAACTCGAGTTGGGAGGGAACGTGTTTGCTCCCCAGCTATTGACAATGAGGCTGTGAAGTGGGTCTGTTTGCTGTGCTCGCATTATGGGGTGTCACTGCCATTCCCACCTGCCAGACAGGACTTGGTCTCCAAATTGGAGACAGAGACCTAATAGCACATTGAGCCAGTCAGTGGGGCTGAATAGAGTAACGTAATAGGTGAATGATTCACCTGAGAGGCACAATTGCTTGCTAGAAATGTCATTCTGCCTCCAAGGAGGCCCCACATCCAAACAGGCTCTCCAGTTAGCCAAGGCCTCCTAAGGGTACAAGTAACAGTTCACAACTGTTGTAGTGCTGTAAGGCTGATAGAAATCCTGGAGAATGCTTACATCACTAGTAATCACAACTATTTTCCTTTCCTTACTCAGGAGATAGATCATGAGGACAAGCACTCAAAAAAAGGCCTTCCTGTAAGACTTAACATTACCGGATTTTAGCACAGGTTTGAAACCTTGCTCAGACTGGGATACGATGCTTGGAATATGCTCTCCTGAGCAAACACTTTGGTGTGCTGACCTGGCTTTTTACCTGAGCAATGCTTAATAAGGCCATAAAAAGCCATAAAGAAGCAGAAAGCATTCCAAGTTGAGTGCTATGTTGCTGAGCTGGTGTATGAAGCACGGGCAATTAAAAATGTAGTCAGAAATAAGTTTTCAGCTACAGTAGATAAGAGATATGCAAAACAGTTGCTTGTCTTTACTATTTACCTTAGTTTTGAAGCTGACGGCAACCCACCAAAGAAATGAGTTTAAACTGAACACTGAACTCAATTTAATTAGTTTAAGGTATTGACACCACAACGAGAACCATCAGACAGAACTTCAGTGCTTGATCAAGCATATGGCTTTATCTGTGTCCGATGCGAGGCTCTTGCTGCCTAAACTTGAAAATTTCTTATTGCTTAATGGCTTGGCATGAAAGAAAGCTAATTCAGAATGGTAAGTGGATTGACTGACCAATTTGTGCATTAAGACTAACCCACATGTGCTGTACTTCACAGTGCTCTTTGGTGAACTCCTCATCTTGCTCTGACGCTTTCTGTATAAGCTATCTTCTGTGACAAGTGCAGGGAGATGCAGTGAAGAGTTAAAAGTGAATCTCCTGCCTCTTTGAACTGTTTTCTCAGTACTTTGTGTACACAGATACACTTTTGATGTGTTAACTAGAAAATCTGACTGAAAAAGAACAAAGCAGCTGTCACTGAAAGGAAGACACTGACGAAGAACCACACAGCCTTTTATTGAAGAACTGTCAAGATTGATCCTACAGCACTCAGTTTGTCTGTAGTATTTATCAAAGACCTAGATCAGATGAAGGAAATTAAAAAAAAGAATAAAATTCTATCCACTGGACATTTATAAATGGTATCAGGAAATGCATTACATTTAAAACACCTATGAGAATGTAAGGTTTTAACAGTTCAGGGACTGGAATATAAACACAGTGGCATGTTTCACAAGCCTTGGAAAAGAATCATTTGCCATTGTTGAGCAAACCTACTTAATTGCCTGCAAAGTTTTAAGTAACAAACTTGATTAAAAACCATTCTGTGCTAATAAACAAATGAACTCATAGAAAGTTCAAAGTCTCATTTAAAACAGAAGCAAAGCATGCGACGCATCTTTGTAAGTCCTGGCATTCATGTTAGAGTTGCGCCACAAGAGCTTAAACCCAGATCAAGGCACAAGTATGCCAGAAACTCACAAAACATCTGGGTAGGATGCAGATGGCCACATGAACAGAGAAATTAAGGCATTTGCTCAAGGTCACAGAAGGAGACCCTTGGACACTCAAATCTGTAGCCCTGAGGGTTTCCACCCAACACCAGAAAGCCAGCCTCTAATCGAACATCTTTGCTGACCTAGGGAGGAAGCGTGTGTTATGAAGATGTGAACAAGGGTGATACATGTCTCACAGGATTGGCAGTGTCTGCTGTTGAAAGGAGCCAAAAGCCTCTCTGGATTGATACCATAGTTCTTGATCCTACACTGGGCTCCTTGAGGGAACCAAGGTGATACCACCACAAAACCTTTGGTTATCTCTTGGCAAATGCCAACAGTTCAATGATGAAGTAGATATCTCCAACACAGACCCAGTAACACAAGTTTTTCTCCATCAGTCTGTCTTTAAAAGTAACAAAAATACTGTCCATTTTTTCAAAGAGGCAATTGCTGCAAAAAAGAGCTCTGAAGTATTATGTAAGTCTTGATTAACGTTCAAATTTTGCTCATGTACATGTGCATACTTTGGGAGGGGAGGACAGATGAGGGTTTCTGTCAGAGATGGAAATGGAATTTGCACTAAAAATCATGGAAACCATGTAAAAAACTGCTTTGTGCTGTTGCCCTTTGTGGAAAAGTACCAGTAAATCCTGGAAATGCTGGTGTGCTATTCGGCACCTTGGGCTATTTCAGGCACTGTTTCATGCAGACTAACAGGGTGGTGTTGACCTTTTTTAGCCAAGGCTCATCTGATGAAATCAGGAAGAAATCTGCACCTTGTTGGGTCCTGATCATTACACCACACTCATGCGTTTTGCCTCATGATAGTTAATACCTCCTAGCTACTGAGGCTGCCAACATTTCCACTTCTCTTTTCAGCAGAGTAAAACTGTGCCCCTGAACAGGATAGGGCACATGGCCAAGAAAGACATATATAGGGTACATCAAAGAACTGTCCAGAGGGGGTTCATGCACACTTTCTTTGCACTGGCAAGCAAGATACTTGCTAATAAGCTACTCAGGCCTTCATAATTAATTCATGTGCCTACCGATGAGCACAGCACTGGCCTGCTCTCCCATAAGAAATAACCCTGGAAGATGTGGCAGTGGGTTAGGCAAAGCAGGGGTTAAGGAGTTGGATTGGGAATAGACGTGTGTCTCAGTTTGACAGTCATACGCTAACTGGGGATGGCTGAACAGATGCTCTCCGAATGCTAATGTCACTCATGGTGTTCTACTTTGGGCAGAGTTTCTCCACCAGCGCAAGTCATCTGGGAAACGGCTGAGCTTGGAGGGGCTGGTGGCTCTTCTGGGGCACTGGGGCTCTGTCTAGCTAGAGCTTGCCCTAGCACACATGGCCAGGCTAAACCCTTCACTCAAACATTATTTAAGGGCCTTAAGCCAGCATTGCCCCTTTTTGCCAGCACCTTGGTAAGGGGTGGGTTTCTATAAACCACCTAAGGATGGGGCCTTAGCCATTCAGATACTCTTAGAGGAATTAGAAAAGTACATTGGACTTGCCATGTACACTGTAAAAGACATTTACCAAGTCTTCAGCCAGTCTATCTTCATCGATTTAAACATCAGTTCTGTATTCAATCGGCTTCTCCTCAGACTCCTACTTCTGAAGCACCTTTTGAAGCTGAATGGTCTGTGCTATCAAAGCCAGTGCATGGTCAAGACCTCAAATAACAGGCTCCTTAGATTGAGGATGTATGCTGTGCCATGGGGGAATGTGACGCTATATAGTGATTGTTAACTAGACTTAAACCGCACTTGCAGAAAACATTTGTATAAACTACAAGCAGAAGACACATGAATTTTAAAATCACACTGGAACTGTCAATTCTAAACAAAATAGCAGAGCTCTTCCTTAGCTCTACCCATGTAAACTGCCTCTGGTATTAATCAGTAATTTGTGCAGGTGTGCACAGAGATCCGGAACTCTGGGCATACCGGCAGAAGCTTGCTCACATGGAATGCTCTAAGTAAAGCAAACTGATTTACACCACTGAGAATACGCCCCAGAGATTTTACTTTTTTTCTGAAAAACACTTCCCGCTGTGGCAGACATAACGCCGTATCAAAGGCATGTGCTGTAATACACAATAAAGATATAGCTTTCATAATTTTCAATTACACTTCCTCTGCAATGATGTTAGTGAATCTCACCCAAAAGTAAATTATTCAGTGCAGATGATATAGAAATCATTTGATGAGTGTCACTTTTCCATTTAAAGTTTTACCAAGATCTTCTTGGATAACGGGCTCTTTTTTTTTTCACATGACACATTTTAGATTTTGTTTCTGTCCCTCACCTTTATCCAGCAGGCTGCTTCAACTTTTTAATATACTTCCCTAACAAAACACTGAGTAGCCATTCAACTAAGGCTATTCAGGGGAAGTGCTCATTCATTCAGCCAGAAATACTGATATATATGTTTTATTTAGTTTTAAGAATACTTTTTTCTAATTTTGAGAACATTGAAAGCTAGAGCCAAATATGAAAAGACAACCTTCTTTCAAGGCAGGCTTGGAGGGAAAAGTATTGTGGGCTGCACTGGGAATCCTTTTCTTTCATGTAAATAAATAGTTCATTTACAAGAGCTTTTTAAATGGAAAAAACATATCCAATACATCAATACATTTAAACTCAATCATATGGTAAAATACAGCAAACTGAAAAGCTGAATTCCAGAATGTTTTTATCTTTCTTTTCATGAAGTTACAGATACATCAGAATCTAATTAAAAAAAAAAAAAGTCCCTTTAACTTCACTGTTATTTTTTTTTACTTACTGTGCTTCAGATATATGCAATTTATCATTTCATTTTTCCATCTACTATTCTACCAAGCTATTCAGAGTCTTGCCCATGTGACATGGTCTTTAAATGATGTCCAAGTTTATTTTTATACAATGCAAGCTCCTACTTTTATGTCTGGATCACTAATACATACCTTATTCCCCCAGCTGTACTGGTCAAGAAGCACCAGATATCAGTGCCGTTAAATGTGTCGACTGTTCCTCTTTGGAAATGAGTGGGTAACTTCTAACTCCAGCCATAGTTATTCTTGCAAACATGGACGGAAGGGAAGGAGCTGAAGGGAAAAATGGGGCTTGTTCAGCCAAAAAACCCTTACACCATTATACTAATTTATCACAAAAATCTCCATCTCTACTGGAGAGAGAATGGCAAAATTTCACTGATGAATATGTATTTCAAGATAGACCAAGAAGAGCCTTGTACAGGAACATCAGCAGCTTACGTCTAAGACTAAAGTATGTAGCAGCAGAGGAGACACTATATTATGGAAGTCCAGATGAAAGAGATTTAAGTGCTGTTCATGTACAGGAATGGCTGCATCAGCCACAATAAGATGAGAGACAACATTTTTCAGTTTTAATCGTTCTGCATTAGAGTACTGCACTTGCCTGCATTTCCTCAATTCTCCAAAGAAGGCCTGGATCTATCTGCACCTTATGGTAGGTAACACGTAGCCACACAAAATCCCAAGCTTCAGCATCTGTCACAGAATACACTGAAAGCATCACAAAGCACACCCGTTTGCCCGGGCATTTATCCGGGCCTTGCCTTGGTTTTGACACTGCTCAGGCAATGCAATGAAAATCTGGTTCCAGCTTGTTGTAAATAGCCCACAAGAAAAGGTCAAAGGAAGTCTTTAGCCCTTGTGCCTCGTATAGTAACAGTTTTTTTATTGACACTCTAGAATATCTTCTAGAAGATTAAGTCTTCTCACTAGTGCATGGACACAGAACATTTTTTGTCTTCTGTTAGCAATAATCAAGAAACAGAGACATGCAATACTGTCTGAAAAAATAGGGAGTTTTCCAGCGGGAAAACACAAAAATGTATTATATCTCTGAGGTCTGTCAGTCCAGCTGAAGTTTGCATCTGCAATTGATGCACAGTCTTTGGGAGAAGAAACCACAAAATTTGGTGAATTACTGTTCTAGTGTATGGACCAGAAATAGCGTTACTGGCTAATGCAACAATGCTGCTCAGAACTATTTCATAGACAAGTGAAAGAATAATCAAAGCAGTTGAAAGATCCTTATATGAAGAGCTGGAAATGACTCAAGATTTTTCACCCTAAAGAGAAGGGCATGCAAGAGAAGTGGGATGGTAGACATCAACTAGGACCTTCCGGTCTGCTTGACTGAAAACATAAGGGAACAGTAAAAGATGGCAAATTAAAAACTGATGGTTACTCATATTTTCCCAGTTGCTCAAGTGAAACAGAAAGTCCTTGAAGCCTACAGCCTTGCAAGATTCCACTATCCAGAGAAGCTCTAGCTCTCTTAACAGCCATTTGATAAACACATCATAATTTTATCCATTCTTAGATTTTGATATGGCAGATCATTGTGGAAACCAAAAAGCTTGTATCTCCCTGTTGTTGAGGTTTACATTACAAATGTTAGACTTCTCAGAATTTTGGGGCTTATGGACCACTATTAATCCACTGATGTTCTTATTGAGTCCCACCCTAGCAATGAAGAAATGATAGACTTACTAGTGTTGGCATCTAACACAGATCCATACATCCAGCTACAGTTCATATACTCTTACCATATAATCAGCTTGACAGCCCATGCTGGGAAAGCTGGTACAAACTTCGACTACTGTTGGTGTGCTCCTTGTATAGACTTCAATTCAAATGTTCACAGGACTAAAAGAACCAAGACCACGGCAAAAGAGACAAGAGGACACCCCTTTTTACAAGCCAGCTTGGAGAGATAAGCCAGAGATGTACCAGGAACATGATTTCTCCCTACCACAACCACTCATCTCTGAGAGAAAATTTGTAGTTCCCGTTCTTTATTTCCTTTCAACCTGTTCCTCTAAAACAATCTTCCCCTCAGGCAACATGAGTCTCCAGCCTTTGTTTGGCTGAAGATGTAAATATTTGGGCACTCACAGATTTTATATATATATACATATTTGTTGGAACATTTACCACCTGCTATTCAAAGTTAAATCCATAGATTATAGAAAACAAGTTCTTTATCGCTTTTTGTCTAATGTAAAATTAAAGACAGCTGAAAGCTTACAAGCTTTCTCTTGCTTGTGAGTCAGTTGTGGCATAATTACCCCTCTAAGGCTTGAATAGCACTGAGGAGCCAGATCTTTGCAAAGGCCCATCATCTCAGCAAGAGCTCCAGGATCTTCTGTGCTCTTGAGGACATTAAATCAGATCTCATTAAGGCAGAAGCCACAAACTAATGAAACTCTTCAACTGTACTCTGCATGAGCTCTCATCAGCTAGTGATAAAAGATCTCTTGGCTCCTCAAGTAGGGGGACTCAAGGTCTCCATAGAGCATCATGTGCCTCTGTAGACAAATGCAGGTAACACTGTAGTGATGCATTTACATGGGGTTTACCCAGCCCCATTCCCAAAGTTAAAACTGGTCTGTGAGATCTTTACACAGCCAAATCCTTCTGGTACATGAGGTCAGCTCTACTAAACCTCCACTACTTTCTCAGGATGGCTTTTCTTCCATAAGACACGCAAGCAGTACAAAAAACAACATCCAGCACATGACTATGGGCATATTTTCCTCTATAAATGCATCTCAGAAACTTCAGACTCAAAACCAGATGAGGCATCTGGGTGTCAGGCTACAGTCACTGAAGCGAGGCTCCCCCAACACCTTAAAAAACCGAACCCAACTAACCACAAAAAAATACTAACACCAAAGAAAAACAGAAAAAATGCCCAGACAAACCTACCAAAATATCAAGGACATGTGTTTGCCAAGAGAGTTACGCTGCATTCTCATGCTTATTGTTTTCACTAAGTTTTTTGGGCGTAGTATGAACAAAGGAGAGTAAACTGTAGGATCAGGACGTGTGTGGAGGGTATACAGTGGTACAGTAAAGCTGGTATAAATAGTGATGCAGACTGCAGCAATGCCACGACCGCCAGTATCAAATCTCAGTACTACGCACAGCCTCTTTAGATTTATTTCACTCTGTGAGCTTTCAAAATACGCTTGAATAAAAAAACTGGCTCTCTAAAAGAGATGAGTCTTGCTTTAAACATTTCAGAAATGCCCAGTCCCTTGTGACAACTCTCAGTAAATGGGTACCAGTGCAGTTTCAATGCCTATGTCCACTACTGGCATCCAAAGCACAAACTGTTCAGCTGGTAACTGCTTTCTGCACTTAGTTGTATATGTGCAAGTATTTTTGAATACCCAGCTATGTACATGGGACTTAACACAACGTACACCTAATGATGCACATAGCAGTATGAGCAATATCCTCCAACCAAGGTTTGAAAGCTGAGAAGTAGAAGCACTGATGCCTGGTCATTAAACTGACTGTTATAGGAGAGGAAAGGTATGTCTCTGCTCCCTAATGAAAAGGATAGACATATATTGAAGACAACTAAGTTGGACATTAATTACTGGTTTTGATGTCTGATCTATAACTCTCTAAAAGTTTTGTACAGAAGTAATATGGAAGCATCAGAAAATTCCACTGGGATATACATAAAGTCCAGTTTGCAAAAATATCCTCTTCATAAAGACGCTTGATGCCCTCTTTTGCTTGGCAAACCATCATGATTTTATGATGCATTGCATTTGGAAGGCAACACGGTGCACAGCTGAGGCAAGTTACTGAAACGCAGGGAGAGTAAAAGCAAAATGTTCTGAGAGTGAGGGTGCATATGGGGATGTATTTGAAAAAAAAAAATATATATATATAAATATACACACACATTTGCTAGAGAAAATGTATATGTATTTATAAAAAAATCTAAACTTCTCACCAGTCAAAAGTTAGAAATGATGCAAAACGCATCTGCTTTGATAAAGTCTGTTATAAATCTCACAGCTTGAAGCTTTTAACTGACCCCTTCCAATTCATGAATATTTTAAGCGAGCCCAGTTTAATTTAAAACAACACTGGATCAATATATGCACTTATTCTGGCACTGTCCAAATTTCAGGTCCTTGTATTATCAAAAATTGTATCGTACATCTCCAGTTTGACTCCACATCTAGGGTTCATTCAAGGCTGGAGCTCAAATTAGGGGTAAACCTACATGGATTGAAACCTAAAAATGCCTGTATGGAAGCTGGCCAAGCATGACAATTTGGCTAACTATATTTAGAGCAATCCCATGACATAAAGTCTCTCCTGTTGCCCAAAGCTGATACTCAAAGAAGCACATAAATGCCCTGGAGAATACGCAGTTTCCAATTTCACTTTCTGATGGCACTCAGTGCGGAGTATCAGCAAGGAGACATTTCTGCAGGCCAAGCAAATCCACACTACCCAGCTTCAGAAGACCCACCTGCTTGTTCCCAAGAGCACCGAGGAGGAGAAGGGATGCATATTGCCAAAAGAACTGACACCTCCAACCTAGACGTAGGCACCTTCCACACAAAAATAATTTCAACAACCCAGAGACGTTTCAACAACCCAAAACTGCTACTGTCCTGAACACCTTTTAGAAGACACCCTCTTGCCTGTGTGATAGTCTTCTTCACCCAGGTGTTCAGAGAGAGCTGGAGGCTGGGAACTGTGAGGCTGACAAATAATTCTTTGAAGATTTTTTGAGTCTTGGAGCACTTATATGACTCTGCAAGACTTGCAAAATGCAGCTATTTATAAGAATAGCACCAAACCTACTGTCCAGTTTAAATATTAATGACATTAGAAACTATCCCACAGATCAGTGTTTTTGCTTCTCATTTTCATGTCAGTGAGAGGCATTTCTTAACTTCAGAAAAAATTAAATCCTGCCTTCCTCTTAGAGTCAATGTGAGTTTTTTCTCTGAGTCATAATTTATTATGTACTTCTGTTTTTCCTTCCTGATGCTGTTCATTTTTTTTTATAAAGTTCTCTTGAAAGACACTAACATATATTCTACTGCACTAAACATGGTTTTCATTTTAAAACTCCTCTTTCCATACATCTCCATCCACTGCAAAATTCATTTGGTGCCACTAACACAACACAGATCCTGTATTAATCCAAGCAGCATACTTTTATCGCTGTTAAATTCTGCAGCAATGACAGCCTGGCTGTCATTCTCTCACCTGGTGTCAGGGGCAGCAGGCAGGGTCTGTGGTCCCTTGCGTGTGCTGGGATACCCTTTTGAGCACAGCATCCTTTAGAGAGCTCCTGAAGGCATGGACACAGGTTTACAGGTGTCCATGGGAAGAGATGTGAGGTTTCTGATTTCTCAGGTGCAATGTTAATGCCTGAAAAACATCCATTTCCATAGGGAGGACAGCCTAAATCAGCTGCCATATGCTTTGGTAAAAGGAAAAGCTATTGGTCATTTTAAATGCAATGAATAACAGATACTAAGCTAAGACTGCATCATGATGCCAACTTTTCTACTTAATCACAGATGCTAGTGGTGATAAAAAGGCAGAAATATGCACCGGGTTTACACTTGAGGTGCATTTATGGGGGCTTATTTGATGCAAAGATTGTATAAGCAGTCTCTAAGGAAATACCTATATAAATACCCAGGCTGTGACTTCATTGAGATGCTTACTGACTCTATGGGAAGTCCATAATAATCTCTATAGAAAGAAAGCGATCAATATGCTATCGAGAAGATAAGTCAGTGTCAATGCTAATGTTTAAATATTCATCTACTTGTACCAACATCTTGTCTGTTACTGAAACAACAGGAATATTCAAAGATTAACTCTACATAAAAGACTCGGTAATTTTTTTCTCCAATTCCTTGTTTTTCTCTCGTCAGTTCTACGAACAGTTGTTAAGTAGAACAGGTTGGCATTTTTTCATCAAAACGTTACTTATTTGAAAAATGGGTCTTGGAACAAACCAAGACTTTAGCAGAAAATTTTCATTTGGGGAAATTTTTCAGCTTGTTGTCAAGAAAAGTGAAAACTGAAAAGAACTCATTTTCCAGGATACACAATAGTTCTGAATATATAATCAAAAGAGCTAAGAGAACCAGACGGTATTTGTTTTAATCCAAAGAATTTGAAGGGAGAGAATATAAAAGGACTCATATTAACTGCAAGCACATTTATGAGGAGCTTCGGAAGAGGGAAGATTTGCTTCTTCATTCAGGACCACTAGACTAACTCTAGGAAGTACCAGAGAAGAGAAAGAGGGAGGACAACTTCCTAGCATTTGCGACCCACTCAAGCCATTTCTATCACTCAGAAGAGACTTCCCAACATTTCTGCAGTGAAAGATCCATTTAAAAATAGAAATAAAGAAAAATCCTTATGTAGAAGATTAAGGAGCATGTGAAATGCTTGGGCAGAGAGACGCTGAAGTTCATTGAAGCTTGTGTTCTACGTGGTACTGCTTGGAGGCTCTAAATATAACCAGCATTTCTACCACCAGAGGCAACAGTCCCCTGCAGAAGGGGACAAAACTGATTTCCCAGATGATCACACCACCCTGAGAAACCCTGCTGAAAGGCTTTAACATGGTTTTGTGAAGATGGTGAGTACATCTACCTCAGATCTGGAAAAAGCAATATATGGTAGTGAACCTAGACCCACAACTAATTCATCTATTCCAGCATAGGCACTGTGCAACGTATCAAAAGTAAATCAACACTTCCAACACCTTATTCACAGGTAAGCACTGAAGTAAAGCCTGTTACCATTTCTTCGGTAGGATTTGAACATCAGAATTGGATGAGTGATATGACAATAAGAGAAGCAACAGAGACAAACCATACCGTCATCAAAAGAGGCTTATAATGGGATAGCACTGTATTTGCCATTTTGCTATTTACCAAAAGCCTTGTTTTAATCAGGGCTGTAATTAAAGCCCTTAATCATCCTGAACAGTTTCAACTGAATGGCTTCTTTCATGTGTTAACACATCATTTATGCCACAACTGTACATGTAAGGTAGTGTCAGTAGTCTGTCCAGATATAAGTAGCCTATGGAAACACAAATCTATTTGTCGGTATTCTAATACAAATCTGAAAATGTTAGTTTACACATTGAAGAAGCTGTTACAAACTGTCAGGCAAAAAAAATATGTATCTTGTGAATTAATGAGGCTTCCTAAAGACACAAACTGTGTCTGCACACAGCATGCTATGCTGGTGAAAGGGGTGCAAATAAAGCGTGACAGAGAGCACTTGCAACGGCAGTGTGGGGTTGTGTTCCAAAGGACAGCTTCCAGGGGAGGTCATGTTGTCCCACACCCAAGCCAGCAAGGACTGAATCAGTCCTCACTGAGCCCCAGTTCAGGTAAGGACTCTTAACAAAAGTCGGAATGGGATTTACAGCCTTCCCTTATGCCTGGATACATTTTCAAGCCGGCCCTAGAATCAACATGTTCACGCATCCAAATGTGAAGGGATTGAGGTGGGAATTACTTGTACTTACCCATGAACAAAAGTCTTCCTGCCTTTTCTATGGCCAGCAGAGTCTTGCTATCAGAAGCTTTAAGGGTGGTGATGGAGCAAGTAAATAAAAGTTAAATCCAGGCCTGGGTATTGAGAAGCATTTCTCGGTAGTGCATGTGCAGTGTCAGTGTACTCTGCTTGGTCCTTTTCCACCCTTTTCCATGTTTCTTGGGGTGATGAGGCAACAGCTGCAGCACTTGCAGAAGAGGCAAGGGCAGGTGGGGAAGGGAGAGCTCTAGAGAAAGAGGAAAGAGGCACTGAATGGAGAAAATGCACAGGGTAGTTGAAAATCTAGCAGCAAACGCTCACTGTGACCTGAGAGTTTTGAAGAATTTCAACCTGTTCTGGTGAGAAGGCATATGCTGTAAGACTGCACTGGGGTTCTCCAAGGAAGAGCATGTATTTCCCTTCCCTTCTTTAAAGAATTAAAACAGTGTGGAAATTAATATATAATCAGATTCATAATCACAGTGTAAAACACATATGGTATTAGGCAAGGCTGGGAAAGGTATCCAATTTTCAGTCCTCAGCTTCTTGTATTTCCCCTCCCAACAACTGTTTTAAGTCTCTCTTGAAGATCATAAACCTCTTGTTCCCAGGTACTATTTCTCCCTTCTCTTCCTACATCGGCTGGCCAGAAAGGCAGCAAGAGCTTCTTGCTCCCTGAAGGAGTGGGAAACGCAATCCCTTTTTACTTTGCTAGTCAACGGTGCAGGAATTTGCCACAAAACCTTTTGCCCTAAGGGAAGTGCTGATTTTTATAAGAAAATGTTCCAAAATGGGTTTTGGTGAACTTCCAACGAAACATTGGTATGTTTCTCAAGAAACCACGGTGCTGTGGTGGACTCCACAGGGAAGCCCTACCAGAGGGCTGGGAGTCCTCAGCAGGGCATGTTGGAGCCAGGGCCTCCCAAAAAGCAGCAAACCACGAGGACTTGTGTCCTCACTGCATCTGGTAGGTCCAGTTTCCTCCAGGAGCAGCAGAGAGCCTCAAGAGCCACATCTCACAGTTTCCTCTCCTGCTTCACACTGCAAACTTGAACGGTTCCCCCCCTGCATTTGCTCCAGTTCTGTGCTGAAACAGGTAAGTTAAACTCACCTGTATGAAATACCTTCCTGCCCTGCTGCCCTTGGCTTTGCACACCTGCATACTGGAGACACCTACCTCCCAGCTGTCCTCCAGCATGAGAAACGTGAATGCACTTCAGGGCTGCAGAGTGCACGTATTCCATGTCACTGGTCTGGGGTCCTCGGATGTCACCTACAGCACCTATGCCCATGGAAGTGTCACCTCCAAACCTTTCTTCAGGGTAACCAGTGATGGATGAGCTAAAGGTATAAAGTCTCCTTTTTAACTCTCAGAGGCCACAATAACATTCAGTCTCACTTCCATGTCAAGCTTAGGTCTGCATTTTAACACCTACATGGAGCAGGCTGTGCTAAAAAAAAAAAAATCTAATATTATGCTTTTGAATAGAGAATTTACCTAAGTAAATAATTATTTTTAAACCCAAGATTTAAGCAGCTTTAGTATGCCACATTATGCTAATGTTTGACAATTACTAAGTGTGGGTATCAGCCAGCGTATTTTTTTTTTAAGTTTAATTTAAAGCAATTTGACATGGAAAGGTTATTACTTTAGTTGCCAATAAAAGCTGTACTTTTAACATAAGTGTACACCAAGCCCTAGGGTATGTGACTATTATCTTTTCTGCAATTATGTGGTGTTCTACATAAATGTTTAAAAAAAAAGGGAAAAAAAAAAAAGAAAGAAAAGAAATAAGTTAGAAATATCAGAAGTACGAACTTAGCTGCGATGGGGAAGTTGAGCTTGCAGCGCCGGGAAGCCCGGCTCCCGCAGACACAACACAGGTTGAGGTTTCCTCCTAGAGGTACCGCCGGGAACGGCGCCTCCGCCCGCGGCCGCTCCGCACCGCATCGCATCGCATCGCATCCCCCCGCGGCTGAGAGCCACGTTCTGCCCTCAGCATCCACGCTACACGCAGCTGCTGCCGTTTCACAGCTACACCCGCAGTCCTTAGGAAAAAAAGCGGTTTTAGGGATTGTTTCCTTTTTTTATTTTCCCCCTTTTCCTCAGGTCTTCTGTGTTTGGAGGAGGAAAAGGCTTTTCTTCTATCCCTCTTGAACCACAGAGTCATTGGATCATGCAATCGTAGAATGCTTTGGGTTGGAAGGGACCTTAAAGCTCATCCAATTCCAACCGCCTGCCACAGACAGCAAAACCTTCCATTAGACCATGATACTCAAAGCCCCATCCAGCCTGGCCTTGAACACTGCCAGGGATTGGGAGCCCATCTTGAGCTTTGCTTTTCTCTTACAAGGGGAAATTGCTGCTTCAGGGATGTTTTGTCCAGAATAGACCTCCCAACTGCAGCAGTGACCACCCCTGTCTGCACAAGGCAGGGAGCGATCCTGCACCCAGCAGGAGCCCTGTGCCCAGGGAGCCCCTGCCATGTAGCAAGGCACAGATCCCAACCCAAATGCAAAGCTTGACCCTATCATATAGAAGCATCTGTGCATGGTCAGCCCTGTCTTTGAGTGGAAATCAACTTCTTCCCCCAGGGAATTACAAGGGAGTCTCATAAAAACCCACAATACCATTGTCAGAGCCCCTGGATGAATGAGGCCTTCAATAAAGTCTTGTGGAGGATACAGGCCAGCTTACGTATAAGTCAGGACAGGTATTTTCTTCTCCTTCTGTGAATCCTCAAAGGATTAATTTCTTTGGCCAGTGAGGATGCCAAGAAAAACCAAAAGTGCCATGAGGGTGTTTGCCCCAGGGACTCGGCAGTGACTGCCCTACTCCCTTGGGTTGCTTAGTCTTAAGCTCCTCCTGTATAGCAGGATGAGAGACAGGCTCTCCCACCAATCTCTTCAGGCCAACAAGAGGCAGAGCTGGGGTCCACTTGCACACACGACCATGCATACACAGTCCAAGTCCACATCATCCTGTGCCAGAAAACTTACTCCTCTGCTCTGCCCTGTCAGCCCTTCAAAAACAGGTCTGAAGGCAAATAAATCCCAGTGAGACAAGCTCTAGTCTAAACACTGAAGGATACTTATTCGAGAGATCATTTTGATTTTAAGTCTGGGTGTTTTTTTTTTCCTGTCTATGTTTTGTTTTTAAAGTTAATTTGAGGCTTGTGAAAGTTGCAGCATGACCCTTGCTGGCTGAAAAATCTTCTTCCCAAAAATACCCTGCATCAGGGCAATGAACTTCAGCTTCCTGCAATGCCCTGACAGTGCCTTTTAGTGCTAATCTGGAAGCATCTCCAGACAGGCAAAGGGAGCTGGAGATCAGCAGCCAGATCAGCCCTTTGTGTTTCTACTGAGCAAGTGAGAACACCGGTTACAGTGCCAGTGCCAGCTGCAGTTCATGTTTCAAATTAACTAAAGTTTGTTATTTTACACTTTAGGTAGGAGCTGCAACAACCTGTTCACCAGCAGTCCAAGCGATAGTATACAAGCCCCTCTAGGATCCCTTGGAAGAGCTCCTGATGAGTTCACCAATGTTTGCACATTAACCTCTGGGTGAAAAGCCAGCCAGAGGGATGTGAGAACTCCACTGAGCCCTCCAGAGCATGACACAAAATGATGCAAGTGTGGGAGCTGGGAGAGAAAAGGTTTTGTGAACCCAGACAAAATAATAAAACGCTTAAATCCTTAATTATTTTTCTTGAAGATTTATCCAAACTGAGCTCTCCTTAAGCCTGCGAGTTTGCAGAGCATTGTCAATAAATTAGATCATGCACACAAGGCAGTGATTTCAAGCCAAAAAGCTCTAGCCCTGAGTTGCTTAACAGCAGCACTCCCCAGAAAAACTACTCGAGATGAAACATGAGATATGTATTAATTATCAATGGTCTAATAGAAAATTTAATGAAGACGAGTATCTTCTTGCACTTTATCCGTGATAACGATGATGATACGTCAGCGAGATGCATACCTTACAACGTGGCGGTGAATATCAAGTCTGAAGCCATTATAGCAATTCACCGCAATAATGGCTAGCCAATGTATGGACTTGTAGCACTTAATCAAAGTAATGACATTCATCCACAATTATTTATGTTATGGTAACAAAGAGCTGCCAAATGCAAAACAAATGACATGAGGATTTGCAAGTGAATTCCTTCCCGTAAATTCTCCTTAGGTTATGCCTAAAGGCCCTCAGGATGGAAGTCTGTATAAATTCAGTGTGTTATCAAAACGGTGGTGTTATTGTGCCATGTTTTAGTGCCTGCAAGCAATGAACCCAGTGCTATTGCTGAAATGAGCTCTTCAGCCAACAGAACTGTATTGATACCATTTGAGCTGGCCCTGATTTACACCTGAGAGCTGTCTTCAGAATTTTACAGGAGGCAGCGAAAAATGGGGAAGACAACCTTTGCTTACATCTACCTATCAATGAAAACAAAGACCTGGTTGTATCAACACTCATACGTGCATTAAGCTCAAAGTGTATGAGCAGTCCCCACTTACCTCAATGGGCTTTGGATTAGAGCCATTATAATCACCAACCATGATTCCCTATTAAGTGCAATACTTTTCTTTCAGGGCCATTTATGTGGGTGTTTGTATAAAAACACTGTCAAAAACTAAGAACACCAGTAAAGATAAAATGGCAACATTCAGGTTCAAATGCAATGAACTAATTTATTTTTTTTAACACTACATCCAACTGTTTTTCACCACTCGCAGATGTCACTGGAACAACTTGAATACAAAGAAATCGCCTAAGAACAATATACTGCACAGACCAGCTAATACTGATTGCTATAAAAATGCCCCCTGTTAAACTAAATAATAGCTAAACCTCGCTGCAGTAAATGTGGCTTTATATCATTAAATACTAATTTAACAGAAATCTGAATGCAGTGAAAAATATGAAAACGTTGAAAATGAAAGATTGCTTTTCTTTCTTTTTCATTTTTTTTCATTATGTAAGTCTCCAAAGCAACACCTGAAAGAAGGATATTAACTATATTAACTAGCCACTAGTTCAAGCCAAAACTAGGACTTGGCTAAGCTCTAATAAGCACATTCCAAAGTGACCTATGTCCCTAAGAGGGGAGGCTGAAGGATGCCCCTCACCACAGACTCTGGCCACCCTCAATGACCAGATTATGCCCTGTCATATAGTCAGAGGCTTCGGAGGCCAAATAGACTACAGCAGCCTGCAGGTCGGTGGCCTGTGCCAGCCTCCCAGCAGGGATGTCCGATAGCCAGCCCTGCACCAGTGGCTGCAGGTCCTTGGAGTGGATGAGCGGTGTGTCAACGATGCCCCTGCAACAAGCACACACACTGATAGTTTAGGATCAGGTTTGGCCCAGGAGAAAAGGCAGCATTTATAGGTGTTCAAGATGTTAACTCAGAAGGAAAACTGTGGAACGGCACAGAGGGGATGCACAAGTCAGACCTGTTCTGCCTTTGCTGGAAGTCACAATGTAAACTTCTTTGCATATGTCTTTTGCTGCCAATGGGGAGGCTTAGAGGTTTTCTTTAAACACGTACTATCTTCTTAGCTTATCCCCCTGCTTTTAGGTTACTGATTCTAATCCTCAGTTTATTTTTTTCATAGAGAACAAGCGCGGCACTGGAACCAAAAGCACCTTGAACCTGCTCTGTCATCTTGGGAACTGTCATCCTTCTACTGATGTCTCCTCTCATCGCATTGCAGCATAATGTCACACAGCGTGTTTGTGTACAGCCCAGAAACTGAAAAACAGCCTGACTTTCCATATGCCAAAAAAAGGGGGAAACAAAAGCCAGCGCCCTTCCGGGCACCAGAGCCTTTCCACACAAAAAAAGGAGACAAAGCTAAGCACAGCACACCCAGCACAATTCCTTTTAAACCAACACTCTGACAAATCCCACTGCATTTACTTGTTTTGCCTCTTTTACGGTAACGACTGACTACACCATTTATTCAAACTCTGCTAAGTTCACTTTCTTCAAGTCCCCTAAAAATGAGTGATGCTCCAGCCAGCACAATGCAGGGAGAACATTTGGCTGGCTTTTATGACTTTAACTGTGACTGATTTGTCATACTCCTCCTTAACAACATATTTGTATTTTGCAAATTGTATAATTTTTTTAGCCCCTGAACAAATATATTTACATAACTGTGTCTAACGAGAAATTACATTTAACTTCTCAGAAATGACAATAACTAAAACCTGAACTGCCAATTCCACTTCATTAGTGTGGTAGAAATGCATTCCAAATGTTAATAAAAATTCCAACATGCTGATAAATTAGCGCTTCTAAGGAGCATGTGACACCTTGGTTAACATATTCAACCTCAATTATATTTCTCTTCAGCACCCTGTTATCTGGAACCTTTGCTGGCAATCAGAGGTGCTGTTTTTCAGCGGCCAATTTTCTAGATAATGTAGCTTATCAACACTGTGGGTAAACTTGCCAATGAAATCAGGCTGCACTGAACCACACACACGCTAATTGCATCTCTTTTTTATGCATATTTACAGACTGTCACTTCAAAGAAATCAGTGGCCCATTGAGGCAGCCAGTTAGCTGGAAGAATTGCCTCTTGCAAATGAAAATTAGCAAACAAGCTAGTGATAAATATGAAATGAACAAAGTATAAAAATGCCTGTTTTGTTCTGAAACTTCATCAGCATCCCAATTTATACTTCCAAGGAAATAATTTCTTGAGACACACTGGATTCTGGGTATGAGATTTACCTTTTGTTTCAAATGAAGGTTGAAAACTGCTATTTACTCAGTTACGAAGTGGAACTAATTCAGACCTTCCCCCAAACATTTCTGTTTTTACTAATCAGGCAGGATTTAAATATCAGCTTTATTTTTTATTGTAATCACCAATAAACACCAGAGCGGTTCAGAAACCAAACGATGCAGCTCTGGCAACATAATAAAATCGAATGCATTCCAGTATAGGACTGCAGACAGTTTACTTATTTCCCCTAAGTACAGCCCCCCACACTCCCCCCTTATTCTCCCAAACTCCTTGAGAACTGGTTTTCTTCAGAGAGAAACGTGCTTTGAGCAGCAGACGTGAAATGTATTGGACTCCTTTCCCTTATGTGCCTCTCACAGTGCTCACAAAGCCATCAACATAATCATTCTGGCTTTACACTATCAGAGACCAGAATAAGATCCATATGATTTTGTTGAGTTTTTGTTAATTTACATATATGTTTTAACCCCAAGGGAATGCAGATTAGGGAACACGACACATAGCTCTCCAGCACAACAGATTTTGCTAAAAAGAGGACATTTTTCAAGCTGTTCAGAAAGGAAATGATCTTTGGTCTGATCACTGCAACCTGTAAATCACAGCGCCGTGCCTCCCGCTGGACCTTCCCTCGGCTTCACTTCAAGTAGCAAAAATTTAGACGTGTAACAAAACTTAATTACTATTTTTTTTTTGTTATATAGATGAGAAAGGAATATAGCGCAAAACTTAAAAGTTGCAAACACACATACTGATGGCACTATAAATATTAGGCATGTCATTGATACTACACATCTTCTGGGAAAGCTTTGGTGCCAAGTTGGGCAATTTAATGTTGTCGAACCCTTTTAGGCAGATTTTAGTTGGCTTCTAACCAGTTCCAGCAAAGACAACTGCCAATGCATTAATTCCCTACCTCATCTTGTATGCAGTGCTGAGCCTATCAGTACTTTCTGTTGCATGTCAATGTAATATCAAACTGCTGGTTTCTTAATGTCAGATATGAGCATCAATATTTCGTTATTGATACACAGGACAATTTGAGATATTAGGGAGAAAAAATAAAACAACAAAGCCCAACAGGAAAAAAACAATTGCCTAAAACATTTCCACTTCAAGAGACACATTAGGAAAAATATCACTTACCAGATACTTAACTGGAATTGTTACGTGTGCTCAATCCCCAAATGAGAGCAAGAAAAAAAAAAGATTCCATCTGTGTGTAACTTGATTTCTTTCAGATGAGTTATTAATTTGAATGAGTTAAGTACACTCCACTTAATCAGGAAATGTTTAATCACGAGATCCACTTAATTGGGACATCTCCCAAGGAATTAAGATTTAAGTCCAAAGATACTTACCAGCAATGACTGCTCCTTAATGGGGATAGCAATGCTGCTTAATTGGGATGCCTTCAGGTGATGCTGGGGTGCTGCTTCTCCTGCCAGCTCCACCTCACCTTCCCCCATGGTGGGGTACACCCAAAACCTGTGATGAGCTTGCCATACTTGCTTTCTTATTCCTCATACCCACCATGATAAAGCCTGGTACAGCACTGCACAGCTGCCCCTGCACTGTCTCAGGGGAGCAAGGTGGGCATGCGGGAGACAAAGCCTCTGCCCACCCCAGACCAAACCCAAATCCCTGCAACCCAGCAGTGGGGAATATGGTTCAGCCCCTGGGGCTGCTGAGTTTCACTGGGTCTCCAATAAACTGGCCTGGCTGTGGCACTAGGCTGAGCTGAAGGTCAACTTCCAGCTGCCCATCCCAAAGGTCATCACAATATGGCATTTTATGCCTTGCAAACGAAGCAGGGAGATGCAATTAACCCCCAACATAGACACTGATTCAGCTCAGTGGCTGCAAAAATGAAATGTTCCAATGTTGCATGTTCCAATGCTACAAATCGGAAGACCTCAAGAGCCTCCTGCTCCATCGCACCCAGGGATCAGCAAAGGAACTAAAACACACCATAGGCAGCCAGGCATCAGCCACCTGTCAGTGCTGTATAAATGTCCCTATTCACACCCAGGTCCCCCTTTCACCCCAACCCCCAGATCTCTTTCAGGAAGACTCTAGCACCTTCTTCATTTTGCACAGCCTCAGCTGTGCAGCAGGCTGTAAGGCAATTGCACTTGACAGTGGCAGAAAGGCTGAGCGTAGTTTCCACAATACCCAGAGATGCTTCCCTTTGCATAGACCAAGGCGCTAAGGCAGCCAAAACACCCAGGGCATCTTGGCCACCTCCTCCCCATGGGCATGAGGCTTGCCTGGCCAGCAAGAGAAACTTAAATCTTCAATTTTATAAATGCAGTAAATTATCCTAAGGACGCTGCAGTAACATTTTATGCATTGATAACTTTTATGCATTGCTCTGCATAAGTTTTATGCACTCGTTAAGAAATTAACTTGATAAAATGTGACCAGATAGGAAGAGGGAAAAAGGCCAGAAGGTTTGCATGGTGAAATAATATTTAAGACCAGACTGGAGTGTTTGGAGCTACAAAGGTACGATGACAGTGCCTGAAAGCATTAATGTAACTGTGAGTAGGAGGGGGAAAGTATTTAAGGACATACTTACAATTTTACTTATTCAGAGATTATCTTGGTTACCATCATGTCCTATATCTACCTCTGTGCTCCTCAAAATCCCCTCCTCTTAAGATAACTTCATGCCGGGTTGGATATTCATGCTCAGAAAGACTTGTGTATTTGAGACATTTTTCAACCCTGCATAGTACTCTGATGGCACTGAGGCTACTGCCTGGTAAAAAATACCTCTGTGCCTTGGTGAGTCATGTCAAGAAACACAATGAGACCAGTGGGGTCTGTGGTTCTGGGAATGGGTCTAAATCTGCACTGCAAAGCAAGTTCACATCTCATGCAGTCAGAAGTAAGTGTGAGGATTTATTCACTCTCAAGCATATGTAGCTTTTACTCGTGGTGAGGAGGGATCTGAGCTACATAAAGGCTAATTCCTCTGAATGCTACCCAGAGCTATCTCGGTGGCCCCAATATGAGAGGCTCAGCCAAATCTTTGAACTGCTGGGGGGAAAAATCTGCCTGGCTCCCGGAGCGGCTCAGTCCAGGTTCCAGCTGCATAAGGCAGAACTTCCTTTTCCAGAACCGAGAACTTTAAAGACAGCAAAACATTAGTCCTCTGTGCACCCATTCTGCCTATTCCTGCACAAAGACCCCCCCGTTCATGCTGTAGGACTTTGAGCTCTGAGCTGCAGTAGGGATGATCATAATGCAACCCCTTTTCGGCATGAAAAGCAGAAAAAGAGAAGCGTGACTATGTTTTCTCCATGCTCTGACAACTGCTTCCAGAAACATAACTTCTTCAGATATAAGCATATGTTCCCAACTTACACAAAACAATGAGATTTTTATCATTCAGTGGATATTTTTCAAATTCACGTAAGCCCCCTAGAAATGGTAATTCCTCATCTAAGAGCCTTCTCAGCTGCGATTGCTGTGAATGTGGCAGTGCTATCTCATCTCTGTTGGTACAGATTACCTGTGTGTTTTCAGACACAATTCCTGCCAGGTCCTGCTGAGCTTCCCTAATTCTCTTCATCTCCCCTGGCTCCCAAAAGCCAGTGTAAATTCACTGGCACTAGCAGGAACACTATTGCAGTGTTGCTAGCATTTGCATGGGGAAAATCCCATATGAAGATGCAGTTTAAAGAATCTGTGGATCACATAGAGCAATGGATGGAGCCCCTGGTATAATTAGTAATAAATAATCATAAGGAAGACAGCTAGCACAAGTGGAGAGCAGACCGATGATAAAAACAGAGGCATTTGCCATTGAGATCTCTGATTATTTTTTTGTACTCCACTTTGTGGATTAAAATACATCATTTGTTCTTCCTAATTTGATGTACATTATATCTTCGTTATTACAATTTAACTCCTGGGTTAAAATCTTGCCCTTCTTATTTACTCTGATTGACTTCAATGGTCTACAGCATCTGACCACTTCCAATTAACACTATCCACTTGGGTTTCTGCTTAGCACTACCATGCACTGTTAATCGTTTTATACAATGACTGTGTTAGGTGTGTGAGTTCGACACAGGGAGTGAAAAAGGGTATGCGATACAAAAACTTTCCTTTGTGAATAAATGCCATAAAATAAAACATTCAGCTTTAAGCATCTAAAAATAAGGAAAATGTAATTTATAATAAATATATATATATATTTACAAAATTACACCTGGCCTCCTGTGATTGTCAGAGCTGAACAGTAGCTCAATTACAGCAGTACAATGTGGCTTTTAAAGTGCCTATATATTTGTCTCAAGTTAAAAGGGGAAAGAAGTATTGTCTATTAAGTGTCAAAAGCCTTTTCTTTAACAGCAGAAGGCTTGGACAGACTAAGGAAATATTTCATCTGGAAGAGAAATGCTAAAAACTACCCTTCACATCACTGGAAAACCTATTATCAAATGCTAAAACCTCTTCTTAAATCCCTGAGTATACACAGCAGCAGAGCAGGCTTGGTTCTAAGTATTTAAACCTTTGTTAAAGAAAAGACAACATAAAAAGGGATGCAATCCACCTGCTAATTAGAAACTTTATTTGCTGAGATACTGTTCGTTTGAGCTTTTTAGAACATTTCATTCTCTTTGTACTTTCAAAATGAGACTACATTTTACTTACGGGGAAATGCAGTTGACTTTTACTCCTCTGTCAATCCACTCAGTTCCTAATGTCTGCGTTAATTTTACGACCCCGGCTTTTGAGGTGTTGTATGCCACCTGCTTCTGTGGGTGTGGGACTAGAAGGGATTCAGAAATAGAAAATGATTTATTCTGCACAAATTCAGGTAGCTGAGGTACTAACATGGGCAAGTCCCTGCATTGAGATGAACCATGATATTAGTCAGGGAGCAACAAGAATTTAGCCACCCACAACAGAAAACTAAATCTGTCTTTTGCCATCTAACACTTTTGCTTCAACAGCTGGGCTACTGGGAAAAAGAGTATGAAAAAGAAGGAAAGAAAGAAAGTAAGAAATTTAATAAGTACCATGTTTGGGCAAAGCCAAACCCAATGTATTAAAAACACATCTGCAATATTTGACTATTCCCAAGCAAGGTAAATAATCATACACACACATGCACATTCATATTTTATATATATATATATGTATTTGTATACGAAATACTTGTACACTTTAATACTAATAAAATGTAATGTAGCATAATGGTATGATGTAAGTGCATAATGGATTTTATATAACATATTATATGATATTACATAAAGCTTTTTGGAGCAAATTATTCCCCATAATTTTTAACCTATCCATCGTCTGAAGCAAACACATCACATTATCTAATCAGTGTTTGTGTGGATGTGAGCGCAGGTGCACCCCAAAAATGCAGAACACCCACCACTTTCAAAATGTGAGGCTTTTGAAAGTGTTTCAGAGATGTCACATGTCAGTCAGAGAGGGAAAATGATCGGCTTGATAATTACAATGTTCAAGCTTGTTAGTGCTGCGCGCTCAGGTGGCTCTGCCCCTCCACCAGCTCTCACACTTACAGTGTTCCCGGGAAAGCTACTTAAGGACAAATCCCCAGGGAGTGTAAAGTGCTTTAAACCCACGGGAGTCAGGCTGGCTGGGCTGCTGGGATTTACACCCACAAAGCGTCTCTCCTTGGACTTCTCTGGCTGCCATTAGGACATCATTAAACAAATCCAGTGCAAAGCACAGATCCATAATTAGTGCTGTATCAGTACTGAGTGCCACTGACTCTTTCATGGAGGGAAAGTGGGGAAAATCAGCGCTAAATATCAGTAATCACAAAGGAAAGCAATTGTAGCCTGCAGGGTTAGGTAGTGCTGAACCCTGGAAGTGAATCATTGCCTTTGTGTAAGGTAAGCAGGCAAGCCCCACTGCATTTTGATAGAAGCGTGTAAGCAGCATCAGTATATGGCATTAAATTGGTCTTAATTTATTAAGTTAAGCTGGTGCACCAGCTCTAGATCACTACCATCCATGGCATACCGACACATCCACTACTGCTTTTATTGACTAAAACTGTTGGTTTTGATTATGTCAATTTAAAGGGTGAAAAGAAGATGATAACAAATTGAGTTAATCCAAAGTCTGAAAAGAGCCAAAAGCCCTGCTGCAAATTACTGAGCCTGCGAATAAGGAGTTTCGCCTGGAACATAGCTGTTTGTGAATAGATTTATATCACACACAGGATGGAAGCAACTCTTAGCGTTTCCTTTTACTGCATGTGCTGAATTTTGCTCAGAATTTAAAGGGTTTTTGCTTGCTACAGAGAGCGTTTCATACCATGTCCCCCCTCTACAGCACTTATTCTGCACTCATTTTTTGTGCAATATGAAATAACTCCCATTTCAACCAGAAGAGCCACTCGGTCCTCTGCATGTGCCTGTGGCCCCCAAACACAGCACACTGCGTGTGCTCTCAAATAGATGAGGAGCATCATTTCTTGATTAATTGCCATGCATCAGATCCAAGTTACATACAACTTCAGTAGTTAACCTTGTAACCTCCCAAAAGCAGTTCTTTCCTAAACTTTCTAAACATGTCTGCGATAAATCATTCACCATTTGTTAAGAGGATAAGGGTTTTGGCACAGGCTCTGCACCTCTAGAGCATGTTGGCGAGAGCAGCAAGTTGCTGCAAGCTATCACAATCAGCTTTCCAATTAGGGGGGTTCAAGACTGGGTTTTCAAGAGTGTTTCCATGCAAGTCCTTTTGTCTTCAGAAGAATATCTAAGGAAGGTAATGTAGAAGATAGAATTTCCCCACCTGAGACACTTAGAGCCTCTCAACTGGAAGACCTCAAGAGGCCAACAGGTGCTGCAAAGGTCTGACACCCATGGGTGGATTTTTTGAGACTGAGCCCCCATGCCACCTTCTCTTCCCTTACCTAAGGTGGTCTCTTATAGACAGAAGAAGAAATCTGCATTCCTCAAACTCATACAAAACAGGGCCTTCAGTGGTACCAACAAAACAATCTGAATTTGAAAGGCTTCTGGGAAGTGAGGATAAGTGACAAAGACAGGAGGAAAGCAGATAAAAATGCTGCCAACATCAGGTGCATTACATTTTAAACACCTGTGTTCTGGTTTTGGCTAGGACAGTCAATTTTCTTCCTAGTAGCTGGTTTTGGATTTAGGATGAGAGTCATGTTGATAACGCACTGATGTTTTTAGTTGTTTCCGAGGACTGCTTGCACAAAGTTAAGGACTTTCCAGCTTTTCATGCTAGGAGACTGTGGGTGGGCGCAAGAAGCTGGGAGGGGACACAGAAGGGACACTTCACCCAAGGGATATTCCATGGCATCTGGTGTCATAATGAAAAATAAAACTGAGGGGAATTGGCTGGGTGGGGTTGACCGCTGCCTTAGGGACAGCCTGGGCACCAGTCAGCACGGGGTGAGCAAGCACATTGTGCATCACTTGTTTTGTGTATTCTTTAACTATTCTTCTTCTGTCCTAGCAAACAGCCTTTACCTCAACCCATAAGTTTTACCTGTTTTCCCATTCTCCCCCTCATCCCTCTGGGGTCAGCGAGCGGATGGCTGTGCAGTGTTTAGCTGCCTGCCAGGTTAAACCACAACAACCTGACACTATGTTTTTGCAACGTTCTTTAGCGCATAAGGCTTCTAGCCTGACCTTGAAGTGGGCATGTAATGTTAATGAGAGGTGCGCAGAGATAGAGAAGACCAGATCACTTACCACTAAAGATATGCATTGTAAAGATTACAGATCCGAGTTACACCTGCGCAAACCGCAGAGGCGCAGCAGCTTTGTCTCTGCTGCTGAAGCATACGTCTGGAATAACTCCAGTGAAATACCAGAATCAAAATGCACATATGCAAAATGTATGCGGCTCATCTTCAATTAATTAAAACTGATTCTGAGCAGTGTCTCTGGGAAAAATATCGCAAACAAAACCCTCCCTATCCTGCTAAATGTCTCCTCATTTTCCTGTATCTCTGAGGAAGGACTCAACCTACAACAACAACAAAAAAATATCCCCTAACTATTTCTAGAAACATTTTATACTATGCCAGTTGGCCAACATACTTAAATAACCAACCAACCAACATATTTATTTAACATTCAGCAGATGGACATGATATGAACATCGTGGTTTTCAGTTGTAGTTTTATAACTACTAGAGTTTTTCAATGCCAAGATTCAAACAGGTTCAGAAGGTAAACACATCTCTTCGTCTCTTAAATTCTGGCCTAGCATGCATTAACTTTCAATGACGTTTAAACACATCTCATATTGACCCTTCCAGGCTGCTCTCAGGGCTGCTTTCCAGCTTTTGTTCCTGCTCTAGGACCAATACTGCCGTGAAGCATAGGGACCCATGTGGGTCTCAGTGGTCTTGGCATGCCAATCAAGGAGGTGCAGCTGGGTCTGGGATGGATGCTGTGCTGGAATGGCATCACCTGCTGGCTCAGCATTGCTGAGCCAGAGCCCGATGGAGCAGTTTGTAAAGGCCTCTCCTTAAGCCACAGAGAGCAATTCTGGGCTGCAAGAGGGAGGGTGGGAGCTGTGTGCCAAGCCAACAGACCGCAGCCGGTGCCAGTTTCCAGAGCTTCATAACTTTCTGTAGGGTGCAATACATCCCAGTAACTTTTTCTTTGTGTCAATGATGTGGACAGTCACCACCTGAGCCCAGACCAGAGCCTTACTGTGCAGAGCAGAGCATGCAAGGTTTGGGGCATTTGAAATTTAAAGCTCTAAATTCTTTACAAAGCTGTTTCTCTTTGGGAGACTTTGTAACTCTACAAAACTGGGGCAGAGAGACAGCGCCTGCGTGCAAGCATAAGCAAAACAGCTGATAAAGGCATGTGAAAAAAAGAAGAAAAGATTAACAACAACATTAGAAACGCAGTTTTGAAGAAGCATTTGAAGTTACTGTGCGATAAACTGAGCAGAATGTCACAGAATGTCAAACTGGGCACAGTAAAAATAAATGTTATTCTGAAGGAAAATAAAACGACTGCATATTTATATAGCATTCAGCAGATGGACATGATATTAATACAGGGGTTCTCGGTTGTACTTTTATAGCTACTGGATTTTCTTGCCTAACTTGGCAACCCAAGGCACCATTTGATTTTTGGATTTGGACAATACTGCAGCAGATGTCCAGACCAATAAAATAAATTCCTAAAGGGCTATGCTTAATTTGTGTAATTGATCAATTTTTGTTACATGGGCTTCAGTTCACCAGCATGTAACTGCCTTCCAGATTAGCTCAGCAGTAGGGATTTCATTCCATATGTTACAATGGTTTATTGGCGCTTTGATGATGCTGCTGATTCAGCAGCATTGGTAGAGACACCTGTTGGCAAGGATAACGAAATAAAACCTCGGGTATCAGGGAGAAAACCGGTGCAAAAAGCTTTTGAGTGGCTTGTAAACATGACAGGGGTGCAGCTTCCCACACTCAACTGCATCTGCCTATAATCACTGGGGTGTGCACCAGCATCTCTCCTGCGCCTTGGAATCAGGGAAGGTGACTCCACCTCTTCTATAAAAAGTAATAAGTGCTCTAAAACACAGAGGACAGGCAAATGTTGAAAAATGATATCAATAAAAATTTTGTAGTACATTTCCTCTAATACAAAATGTCAGTGATTTACGCCTTCCCAATACAGGTTTAATTGATTCAAATAGCATCGGTAGTAATTAAAATATGGATTCTGAAGCACAACTGTTAGCACTCATCACTCACCTATTAAACTTGCCATAGATGCTGTGTTAATTATCTTCCCATATCCTTGATTCAGCATAATGCGGCCTGCAGCCTGTGACAGAAATTAAAGGAAAGACCAGTGACCCTTTCTGTGATTGTGCTAATAATGACATGATAATAAATTAGTCTTCACTTTTCAGAAGAGTTTATGTGCTAACACGTTTCTTTGAAGCACTTGATATAAAAACTTGGTATAAAAATGGCTGATGCAGGAAAAATCCCATTGCCATTTCAGACCTTCTTCACTGTGGGCAGTATTTTGTCAAAGTAATCACTAATGTTGGGAATGGCCCCCAAAAGCTTTTTGGTTTTCAGGGCATGGCAAATACCCACCCTCCAAAAGGTTTGGACATTCTTAAATGCTTGGCCAGTGAGCACCAACTGCTTTGGAAAATATTGACCAAAATCTGTAATTGATATAGAGCAAATCCCTCTAACTCTGCTCTAGGACTGATTTGATTGGGATTATTAGTAATAAAATGTTATTAACTGTTGGGAAAGTAAATGCTTATGAACTGATTGCCTATTTGTAAGATAAACCAGTACAGCATCTCACACTTACTTGGCAGCACAAAAACAACCCTCTTAAATTAACATTAAAAGTTTTGTCCCATTCTTCTAGGGAAGTGTCTTCGCTTGCAGAGTTCATATTGATTCCCGCATTGTTGCATGCAATGTGAACTGTGCCCCAGCGAGCTATGATAGTATCCACAATCCTTTGCACATCCTCGGGTTTGCTTACATCTGCTGCAATGGCAATGCTTTTAATCCCTGCGTTAATATAAGAGTGAAGAAGTCAGTACAGGAATTCACAGAGAAAGAAAAGTTTCTGGTTTATGATTATTTATTCATTCCTATATGTATTATTTATATGCTACTTTAATTTATTGCTCCACAAATTACAGCAAAATGTGCGTTTGTTATTTTTAATACTGCCATTATGAAGATGCTCACTGGTGCGAGGTTAGCTTGCTGGAGACCAACACCAAACTCAGGTGTGGGAGCGGAGTGCGCCGCTCCATCGGGACGAAGCTTTGAACACTGCACCATCTTCTGTCCAAACCCTTAACTGCAGCTTCCCCATCCCTGGGCAGCTCCAGAGAGCATCACTCGGGACTGGATGATAGCCCCTCAGCAGCAAGAGAAAGCCTAGGACTCCTTAATTTGCTCAAATTTAGACGGTTTTTATGCCAGTTCCCCCCAAGATGCTGCAAAAATCAAGCTCATTTGACCAGAAAGTCCTCCCTGGTTGAACTACAGCATCCAGACACAGCTGGCAGCCTCAGACAAAACCAAACCATTTTTAGGAGGGAGCTAATTGGGCATACCTGCAGGTTCACAGATACAGTAGACATGGTGTCTGGCTTTATTTATTGCAAACCACACTACCATAATAACACAAACATTCAGAAATTAAGGCATCTACTGGTTTTGAAATGCACTTTGTTTCCTAGAAAACTGCAGGTTTTTCTACCAGTGCTGATCTGTAAATAGTATGATTTAACTTACTGTCAAAATCAGCTTTAAATACCATTATTCTTAAACAAAATAAGCACCTTTTGCCAATGGGATTATACCCATCCTGAAAGTTAAACAAGGCTGTGGTGAAGTGAGCCTTCACTCACTAGGAGGGAGGCAGCCACCGGGGATGGATCATAGATGAGCAGTCTATAAGCAGAAAGTGCAGAGGGAGGAAGTTACAGCTCTCAAAGCAAGATTTTTCTACTGCTACTTAAACAGAAAATTGATTACCCACTGGTCCTTCTTTTAGATCATTCTAATAAAAAATTTAAAAGAAGCCTAAAACTTATCCTAGGAGAAAAGGAGAAGACTCTCCCAGAATTAAGCTTTGAGATGGAGGCTTCCATTAAAGTAAGGCAAAGCAATAGCTGCCCAGTGATGTTTGAAGAAAATGACAAGAAAGACGCTTTTGTATGGAAAAGCTCCTCTTGATCTCCAGTGCCTCCAGGAGCTTGCCAGAGGGCTCGCCCTGGGATGATGCTGCTCTGGGATGCTCCCCATGCCAGGGCGTGGGACCTGATGTACCCTCTGGCCTTCAGCTGTGGTCCAAGGCAGAGCAAAAGGCAGACCCATAAGAGCCACCTCCAAAAATGAATGCATCTTCTGCCACAAAACAAGACCTGTTATTTTATAGTAGGCTTTATGCTAAATATGCTGAAAGAATAAGAATAGCCAGGCAGATCCCATTGCTCCTCCTATTGTTATCAAGACACACAATGTACAGGGAGCTGTTGCAACCTTTCTTATTCAATTTACAGACAAAATGGGTGCAAGTGTGTTACTAATGGTAACAGAATGAGGCTCTTCACCTGCCCTCCAACTTTCACCCCATTTATGGCTTCATCTTATATGACAGTTCATAAAAACAAGACAAAAGATGCCATGCGTGTCTAGTGAAGAAGCAGTGAAGGCATCCTCACTTCAAACCAGAGACCCACACTCGACCTTAGTCAATTCAGCTGATATCCCTGCACTCCGAGAGAGGAGGAAAACCCCACTTTCTGTCTCTCCATTGCTCCCCCCACCCCAAACCATCTGTAAAAAATAATACATAAACTATGGAAAAATAGCTTAAAAATCTGTAGTCCTGACCACAGGTAAGAAACCCAGCACATGGCTGTGCCGTTACATGCATGATGGTGTCAGTGCATCTCTACAGCACTCAGTTTACTTTTGTGATGAGAAGGGCAGGAGAGGAGCCTAGTGGCTCAGTGCTGGAGAGACATCAACGTGTTGAATTTGCCTGAGGTGCTCTCCTTCAGGGGACGTATACACAGCCCCTGCCACAGGCTTCATCTCTGGTCTCTCAGTATAAGTGGAAGTAATACATTGCATATAGACAAGAAGATCAGAAGTGACATTATGTGGAAGGCTTTTGCATAGTTTACGGTGAAAATGCACATTTTAAAAATCCCTTCAGACTAATTCCTCCCTTAAGGTACAGGCAGCGATTCCCCCTGAAGACAGGGGCGTATGTAGTGGAAGGTAACCCTTAGGATTTTTTGGTTACGTTTCATCATTTTTGGTTCTTCTGTCAGGACCTATTAGCAACTGCTGAAAAAGGTATTCACGCAGGATCTAAAAACAAAGACCCCAGTAGCCAAGGGACATACAGCCGAGCTGTCTAACAAAGCAGAAACTGAGATCACAGTGGTTCTGATGTTTAAAACTCATCGTGAAATGATGGCATCATGCTAAAAGGCAGTAAAGGGCTCCTTGGTATAACCAGCAAAGCGGGTTTAAGCAAGCTGAGCAAAATGTTTTGGAAAAGTATCAGTATGGGAATGACTTGGGGCACGGTGTTTCCAATTTTGAGTTAGAGATCCACAACCAAGATGGGGGTAAGGGCGAATCACAGCTCCTTTGTGTGTATTATAGCAGGAAAAATATGTACTAATACTACAGTTGCTTCAATTTAAGTGAATATTTTGAGAGTAAGGCTAGCTGAACCTTTTTGTCAAAATTCATTTCCAACAGAGTGTGTTACTTCTTTAAAGCCAAATGTTTCATGGAAACATATTGATTTCAATAAAAGTTTCCAAGGGAAATCTTCTGAGGTCCAGGCTAGATTCTCTAGTTACCTTTGGAGAGAAAGAGATTGAAAACCTGACCTTTTCAGATCCTTTCCAAAAACTGGCATTTGGATATAATTCCCTTTCACAAAAGCATTACAAAGTTTGGGGTTTGTTCCAACAAGGAATGACAATAAATTTGTAAGCTCAAAAACAGTCATGAGATGGAATAGCTGTGCCCTGATCAGCTGCACTGGTCAAGTTGATAGAGTATTTGACCTCAAAGGATAATGATGTGTAAAGACTGAGAAGCGAGATTTTCTTTACTTTAGACTGCAATAATACTTGCTATGCCTTGTGACCTCTCTGACTGCACTTTGTATCACTCCCCCACCTCCTCTGGGCTTGCAGCCCACTGGTAAAGGATCAAAGATGTAGGGCAGCCATTGAAGGATGGATGATCAAACTTCTATTGAAAATGCCCTGGAGATAACTTAAGTTAGTTTTCAAATAGGCTGTTGGCATCCACAGTCTCATGGCTCTATCTAGCCCATTTCTATCTGAATAGCCCTACTTGATATGCAGGATCTCACTGTGAAAAAATGTCCAAAAGGCAAGTTAACTTGTAGGGCACAGCTACTTTGTGCCAAGACCATATGGCTTCAGTGCATAAGAAAATGAAAAGCTTCAGGGAAGGAGGGAATGGATGACTCAAGAATTTGTAATAGGAACTAGACATACTCTACTGTAGGTCGTTACTTGGGATCAGACCAGCAATGAAAGCTTTAACCAATAAAACCAAAGCTTTAACACTTATACTCAGTGTAAAGTGTCTCTGCTTACTAAAGCTGGGATCATACAGACTAAGACATTTTGTTTAAGATGTTCTCTGGGGAAGCAAAGGATGGTATCAAAACCAGAACTGAACCATTCCTCAACCCTTCCTTGGGATGTTGTTTGAGACAGGGAATATAGATACATGTACAAGGGATGATTTTGCTGGAGAATATGGTTAACAATGACACAATCCCTTTCTGAAGTCACAGTGGAAACAAATACTGGTGACTTCATACAAATGGGAATGTGAAAATTTCCTGAGTAAAGCTCTATCCTTAGAGGCAATGAAGTACTGATCTTCGAAGAAGTTCAGTTGTGATCTCACAAAAGGAATTATAAAATGAGAAACAGTTCCTTTCTTTCCTCATTAAAATTATATTTCCAGTTTTCTTTTTGCCTTTACAACTGCATTTAGCATGACTCCAGGGGGAAATTCAGTTTTACGTTACATTTTCTGGTTTTACTGCTAAAATAGAAGTGGTTTGTAGAGATTTTACCTCTTTGGGGGGATTTTAGTTATTATGTCTATTAGCATTTTGTTCCTTTATCTGACCTTGTACGCATGCTTGAAAGAGCTATAGCTGAGAGCTTCAAAAGAGGCTTTGCTTCAATATGAGGGCACAAAGAAAGATTTAGGCTGATAATGCCTCTAACTTGTTTTGGTGTTTTGGTTTTTGGTCCGGACATTAGCCATTGAAGAGGTGCCAGGGAAGGGGCATGTGCTAATGAGCTCATAGGCCATGTATGTCATACATCCTTACGGAAGACTGAGGCGCCTTGGCTGCTGCATGGCTTACTCTGAGGAACACCTTGTTTATTCAATGCAGGTTATACAGATCTCTTTGGCAAGAGGTAACCCTTCTTTGTCCCTGCCAGTCATGTCTCACTGCTGTGTTTCCTTTGGACATTCTTGGCAAGGAATTTTTGGTTTGGCTCTCTGGTTGAATTTACATTGATAAGTAATTCACAGATAGTGTGGTATCTATGACTGCTGAAACAGTGCTGACATCCAGCTTAGTGACTATACAGAGCAGGACCTGCAAGTCAGACCCATGCTTACCTTTGAGACTGAGCTCGCATGCCACTGCTTTTGCCTTTGCAAGGACCAGATCCACAACGGCCACTCTAGCACCAGCTTCCCCCAGTGCATGAGCAAAGGCTCTTCCAATTCCCTGCCCTCCGCCTGTGACGTAGGCCACTTTGCCATCCAAACGCAGCCGATCAAGGATGCGGTGCCCGTTATAACCCCAGAAGACATGATCCCTCACCACTTCTTTCTAAAACAAAAACATACATACATTGCAAAGTAAGGTGGAAAGGTCAGGAAGCGATAGCTATGAAGGACTCTGCCTGTGAGAATGAGGTGGGATCCATGTCTCATTCCACTGTTTAAAACAAACAGTATGACTAGTTCAAGCCAAAAAGCACCTTTATCCCTCCAGATACTAGCCTCATCAGGAGCTCTAATGTGCGAAACAATGCAGTAGGATGAGTTGTGCTTTTGGGAGATGCACCAATCATTCCTCATACATGAGGATAGGGTATGGAATTTCCTGATTCAGCTTCCCACAGGGGATAGGTCAGGTACAATGTCTTAGAAAATGACTGATTAAGTCTTCCGGTTATTTCACCCTGAGGCTCGGCTGGATCCAGGAAGGCACGGAGGCTAAGAACACATTTCCAAAGGCAAGACTTGGCTCAAGTGGAGTGCAATCAAAATATCTTCACAAGGCTGATGCGCAAATAAAGATATCAGCCAATAACTCAAACCAAGCTGTCATCTGATCAGCTGCCATGCATCATTTCCCCGACTGGAATCAAAATGGAAAATACAAGATGTTTAAAATATTGAGTTTGAAATGCCAGGAATTACTAGTGGGTGCAGCTTTGGGAGCACTCAGAAACTGCAAAACAATCAGGATGTTTGGGTCTGGATTTACTGAGAGAGGCCATTATGATTCCAGATGGGAATTTCATTGTAGCTGAATGATGTCCACTATATAAAATGGAGAAACATAAAAGCACCATCTTTTCCACAGGACAAACAAAATCTAAAGCCATGAAAATATGCAGTTCAGAAACCATAGGAGGGCATCATGTGCTGCCTTTAGGCAGGAATAGAGCTACTTCAGCTCTGTTGCACAAGTTCATTACTGCCAGCCCCTAGCTCCCTATGCCCAGGAAGGACTGAAGAGCACTGGGCATGGACACTGGTGAGCAGCTTGCCAGCATGGCTGAGCCAAAAACCTTTGCAAGGAATCAACATTTAATAGCCTTAGCATAACCTTGGACTAGTGCAGCTAGTGTTTGCCAAGCCCTAAGCTGGTAAACCCATGCTGCACAGCACCATGGCACAGCAGTACACGAATTTGGGCTCTTGACACCAAACTCCTGCAAATCATTTTGTCATTGACATCAGCTTTCCCCAGAAGTTCTCACAGAAAGGAAATACACACCTTGGATTCAATCACTGCATCTGGAGGTGCTGAGCTCCTTCGAATGATGCTCAGTCCACTCTGCACAGGTAAAATTATCTGCAAATGAAACGCATACACACAATTCTCAACTGCCTTGTGCTTGGCTTTCTATCGTCCAATTCCCACTGATATGAAGGATAGCCCTTCCTTCCTTAGGCCATAGTAGCTTTTCTTCTACTCCTATGCTTTAACTGAAATTCCTTTCAACATAAATACATCAGGAATTTGTACTCGCTCACATTCCTCCTCCAAACTCATGGCTTCCACAAATGCCAGAAAGACAAAAAATGCAATTTTTGTCTCTCTGTTTTCTATATCAGTGTCAGCTATGCAATTTCTGGGTTTCCACTGCTTGGTTAATGCTGCCATGAGGATATTCCAGTCTTATGCTTGCAGCTCAGCAAACCATGATTACCAACACTTCGATGTCCTTCAACAGTTGCTAGAACATCTGTCCTGCACCCACAGATGAGCAGCAGTGGGTTTGCCATCTACCTTCTCTGGTACCATTAACACACTTCAGTGAAAGCCGCACCGTGTTTTAGATTCAACACCAATATCAAACATTAGATGTGAAACCCCACACAATTTACCTGCATTGAATAGCAAACAGTATGATTCAGGGCATGAAAAATTGTTGTTAATCTTTCTCAGGGAGGTGACAGACCTCAATTCTCCCACCATGGGACCAGCCTTACAGTGTAGAAAAGGAGGCAGGGATCTAGCCATCCTCCGTGGCTTCCCTCAGCCCCAGCAGCCCCTCTACTACACTAGTGTAGCTATGGCATGTAAACAAGCCCGCACACTGGTGGCTGCTTCCCTGGGGTAGCATCATTCAACCCTGTTTTTAAAGCCTTGGAGGATATGTGTATACTTCTGCCTCTCAAAGCACAACATATTGCTTATGCATCCTATTACTTCTTTATCATTTTTCTCTTGCTGGAGTAGGACTTTGTTGGCTCCTGTTGTGTTCATGATGCCCTACAGCCTCTAGAACATTTAAAGCAGAGCAGCAGTTCCTTGGTTGCACTGTAGAGCTGATTATTCACTCTTAAGTGCTCCACTTTTATCTTGCCTTTCATACATTGTATGATGCAGACAGAAAGTAGGGGCTATTTCTGAATATAGAAACTCATACACAGAGCTCAAGTGAGGTGAATGATAATAAAATCTGAGTTCATTTTAGGTCCTCTGGATAATGGCACCAACAAAAGAAACATTTTAAAGAGTACTTTGTAAAATCCATAGATACAGTACCACAGGCACCTTAACCAATTGCATTGCACTAACCTGTTCAACACGAGGATCTGAATTAATCACTGTGTTTAATTTTCTGACAGCTAGTACATTTTCATCAGATACATTCTCCAGGTAGACTTGTCCTTTCATGAGTGTATTCTCTACACAGATCACTGCATCCATTCTCAGCAAGTGGTTATCCATGACAAAGCTGTAGTAGCTAACAGCGTTCCTTTGATCAGCATCAATAAAGGCTATATCAAAGTCCTCATCCTCAGCATGTAATGCCTGGAAAAAATTATGGTGCAGAAAACACTCATTATTTACTTGAAAATTTTAAGTCTTTCCATTACAATGTCCTTTATATAAAGCCCAAACCAGAGGGAACTCTCATATTTTAAGGTAAAATTATTAGAATTGCTTCTGGAATTTTCCATGCTTTGCAAACAATTTTTCAGCAATGCAGATGTCCAAACTCTGAAACTCTCAAAGAAAATCAGGATACATAAAAGGATGGCTCATCCCAGCTTGTGGTGTTGAAAGTCACAGCAGAAACATCTGCATATTTACAGTCAAAGTGAATTGATCCATCAGGGTAACGGAGAGGACTGGCATCAAACCCAGCAGCTGAGGTGCTGCAATAAGTTATCTCTTCTCAGAAGAGCAGCTATCAACAAATTGAAGAGTGGCAATTATATCAGCCTGGGATAAAGAGGCATAAGGCTGATCCTGGGAATTGCAAACTAGTGAGTCCCACTTCAGTGTCAGGAAAATGGTTGAAATCCCAATTAATAATAGAATTATAAAGCACATAAAAGAACAGGTCATGATAGAGATAAAGCAGCACAGCTCCTATGAAGGAAAATGATGTTTCTTTAATCTAAAAAAATGCTTTGGATGGCTCAGCAACAGAGAGGATAAAAGAGAACTGGCTGCTATCATCTAATTGGATTTTCAGAAATGTGGCACACCTTCCCTCCAAGCAGGCTGCTGATGATAATGTATAAAAGTGTTGATGGATGACCAGATGGGAGCCTTTACAGCCTTCTCCTGTGGCAGTTAATGCACTCGCTGCCCAAGAGGCTGCTATGGAATATTTCAGATTCCATCTGGGACTATTTAACTGCATCTGTGTGCGTTGCAATGAAACAAGGGCTCATCCACCTATCTCGGCAAGCAGAAATGCTTTCAAGTCTTGGCATTTCAAGTGAAAAGAGAAACAATTATGTTTTCCAGAACTCACTGTTTCTACCACAACTTTTAGCAGTACTTCTTGCGTCCAGATTTCTCTTTTGTGTTTGGAGACATTGCTCCCAATGAGTGATGAGCGATCCCCTGAGATGTTAAAGCATCAATAACAAATGGCAACAGAATGTGAAAAACTAATTTGTTTTCAAGAGTGAGTTTGATGGCTCCCAAACAGAGATTTCAGGAGCCTTTCTGAAGCAGGGAGTGTGTCAATCAAACTAGGAAATAGTGGGAAGCGGATCACTGAAGCTCTGAATTACTCCACTGTGCAAACTGGTTTCACTGCGAGCTTGCTAGTGGTTAAGAAATTAACCCTGCCTGAGAGCCTGGACAGGCTTGACAAATAAGTCACACTTTGTTGCAGATGCTCAATAACACAGTTCTGCCAAAAGCATTCATAAATCCACATTTAGGACACCATTAGATAGTATACTATAATGAAAGAAGACCAGGCCAAACACATGCTCGTTTATAGTGAACATAGCAGAAACTGGGACATCCGGTTTCCTACAGTTCATCTTTTCATTTCATAACCAATAACAAAATTTTGCCCTGGTTCCCTCTTGATCTGTACTGGAGGAAAGCAGCAGGAGTATTTTTGCTACTGTAGAAGAGCATCTTACATCAGGGTGCAACTCAGCCAGTCTGTCCAATGTAGAAACTTCAGGAAGGGTCAGAAGATAAAAGCTGGGAGGAGTTTGTCAGGAAGAGAGATTAGAGGCCTCCTTCCCCAGAGAGAAGAGCCAAAGCAAAAGTCAAGTAATTATCATGACTTATCACTACATTCTGACTTGTAACCTTCCCAGGCAGAGGAGGTGGGAGGCAGACATTCAGAAGCAGATGTGGCCATCTCTGAACATATGTTACGACTGCTGCATGGTATGGCTCCCTAATGAAAAAGAATCCCACTTTTATGCACTGAATTCATTAGGTCCATATGGAGTTGGGCAGCTCTTTGGATATTAGCTGGACTTCTCATTTCAGCTTTCCTTCTGTACTCTCTACCTACTGATAGCTTATCTCCTTCTTATCTGTCTTATGATACAGATAAACCACCTTTTAACTTCACAGCTCTCATCCCAGGAGGGTGCCTGTGTTGTATATGTATCCAGCACACGCCTGCCTCGTCCTTGTACTGCCTCATATGCAAGGCCACCAATTAGAAGGCTTTTCTATTTTGCCAGTTCAAGTCCTGAACAGTCAGCCATGAGGGAACCTTTCTTTTCTTCTACATAATAGTACTAGACACCTCTGTGGAAATGCACTGGAATTTGTACTTGGACCTTGCCATCACTTGGGCTTCTTGTTCCCACAGCTCCAAGATTGCTGTTGGGTTTTCCATATTTAGCTGAAAACAGCTCCAGGCCTATAAGGCAAATCCATTAATTTCTTTGAACCAATTTTGCCTTTAAAGCAACCTCTACACAAACGGATAACAACCACGGGAATGGGTGGGCACTGCGGCCAGGGTACCACACTGGAGATGGTTTCTTCACTGCTAGCATCAACTGCTGAACCAAGACAGTCAGGAGGGAAAAAAGCTTCTTTACTGGTAGCTCTGACTGCAGAGCTAAGCACTGGAAATATCAGTGCAGTGATGGAGAGGAGAGCACACTGCTGTCTCTCTCAAAACCAATGAGACTGGGTCAGCACCTGGGACCTCACAGAATGTTGGAGATGTCTTTGCCCTCTGCTAGGAGAGAGTCAGAGCCCAAACATCTCCAACTGTGAGGAAAGCTGAGATCCAGAAGGAAATAATCTGCCTCCAAAATATCCTGCTGAAACTAATTTCCTGAATGTTTACAGTGCAGTCCCTGCTCCTTGCTACACAGGCATCATAGATGGTAACAGATGGCAACAAGAAGTGTCTTAATTCAGAGCAAACTTGGCTAAACTTAATGCTTTTACTTACAGCAAGTCATTAACTTCCTTTTGGATTAAAAAATAAACCAAAACGTTATCACCGCATTCCATCAAAGAGATAAACCAAAAGCGCGTATGAGGAAGGGCCCAGCAACACAGTTTATGGATACATCAAAAGATCAGGGAAAGGACATCCCAAATAAAAACATGAATGAATCTTCAGCCAGAACTCAGAGAAAAACGTGATTGGAGCCCTGATCGGAGACAACAGTGTCTCATAAGGCACATATGAACTCGATCTGAAAAAAATGACTGTCCAGTTCCTTTGATATGGATCACACAGTCAACATATTTGTAATAAAGATGTACTCAAAACTTATTACCTTCCTTATGCCTTGTTCTTGACCTAAATGTAATAGCAATCCATCCTTAGGGTACACAGAATACATCAAAAAGTACAGCTTCCTTTTAAAACACCATTAGAATATTTTACTGTATGTGGACATACACTCTTGTTACTCCTAAATGCTCTTCTATTGAGTACAGTTTAGATTCACCGGCAAAGCTTAATCTCTAGGGAAGCTAGAGAGGGAATGCAATTTCTAGTAATAACAGCTCACAACAGTGAATACTATCCACTTATCCCCACAATTTCCAGCTATTTTGGACTCCTTTCTGAATTAACCTCTCATATCAAAAGGAGCAATTCTAGAGCACACTAGAGACTCCGACACAATTTCATGCATAATTTATTCACTCAGTTCAACATTAAACGCAGAGTCCTTGACTTTGTCAAGGTGGATTCTGTTGGCAGACTTCACAAGCAGCAAAACAGGAGAAATGAGATCTGCAGCTCAACCTCTTCACCTATTCTGTCTGGTAAAAGGAGGGGGGAAAAGGAAAAAGAAAGCCCCGACATGCTTACACAATGCCTTGCAATCAGCAGAATCTGCTATAAACATGGTGTTGTTTTTCACCTGGCATTTTCAGTTTTAAAACGGAAGGATCAAAATCATGGATGGGAATAATTTCCTGGTAGTTTGCATTCCCTCTGGACTCAATCCTGCATTCATTGTTCAACCAAAGCCCCACTGGGAATTAAAGGAAGCTCTTTGTGCAGGATCAGGCCTCTTGCTCGCAGCTGATATGTAGCAAGGCACATTATTCGGACACAGCAAGGCAGAATTTAGATTTAAGGAGCTTGTTGGGACATGGTTTTAAATGCTGGCCCAGCACACACTGAAAAGGTAGCCAATTCCCACTGAAAGCACCTATATCAAAGGCTGATGCAGGGAAATACTTAACCTCAATTCACATTTCAAAATATTAAGTAAAAATCACTGAGGTCATTTGGCATAGAGGCCATGGTGCCTGTGAGCTACATGCCTTGGTGGGGACCTATCTTAGCTTGGGCAGTGTCCATCCTTAACGCATGGGTTTTTTTCCATCATGCCTTCAGGTACCAAAACGCACCTCCACTTGTGTACCAGAGCTCTATGCTCCTGTCTGCTATTTAGCATCCTTTTACAGCTCAAAACCTTGCAGCAGAAAAGGAATTCCCTGCCGGGTAGGGTTATTTATGTATCATACGACATTTTTGTGCTTTGAAGGAGCCAGTGCAGCAACGCAAATCCACTGCTCCCAGGAGCCTGAACTACGGCAAAAATCTGAGCTGCAGCAGGTAAGTACCAATCCTGCCCTATTGCACCCAGCTTGGAAGAAGTCATCACAGCAAGAAAGCTGCAGCAAACGCCTCCAAAGAACAAGAGTGGGTGACCATCTCTGCCGTCTGATTTCCCCAAAGAGACTAGGGTGAAACCTAGGGCTGCAGACACCATAGACAACAAAGACAATCTTTCCAGGCCTTGTTCCAGCTTTCCTGAATCTCACTATGCTTTTCAACAACCGTTAACCCACTCTGCTGTAGACCAGCCTTCCTGCAGATGATGAGGGACAGAAACACACTTGTTCTCTACCTCCTTCATGAAGCTGAGCTTGGCTGTGCCATCCCTGGTCCATATCGCACTTGTGACTGCCTCACCCTTTCAGCATGCCCATGTGGCAGTCGAGGAAGCCAGCAATTTAAACTGGTCTTCTCTGTAAGGGAAAGCACAGCACGCTGTTCACAGCCTGAGCCTCTTCCATGCATCCAGGGGTGTGTTTCATACACAGCTGCCCCACTCCAGCTAGGCAAACTTCAATGAGCCCAAAGTGAAAAGGCATCAGACAGACCGCCAAATGCATTGCTTCATCATTTGCAGACATTGTGGGCTAAGACCACTGTGGATTAAGAACTGTAGAACAATCCCAATTACCCTGAAACCAATGACAATTATCTGCCAGGTTGAGCAACAGCAATTCAGAGCTCAGTGAAAACACCCTGCATAGAAGAGGGGACCCCAGAGCTGGGGTCAACCCTGCAAAACACAAGCATCTCCACTCTTACAAGCTCCAAGAGCTATCTGAAGTCCTGAGTACCTGCAGAACTGGGGTCAGGTCATTGCAATAGGAGGATATAAAATCAACTGCAACATTATGTTGTAAGGATTTAATTTTCATGTCTTTGCTCCCTTCTTTAATCTCCACGCAGCATGTACTCTGCCTGCCTCTAGATATTTTAATTCAGTCACAGTAAGTCAGTTGCACAGAATGGGCACTAGAGAGCAACAGCAATTCAATTAATTTCACACTCACTGCGGGGAGCTGGGATTTTAAATGCTGCACATTGCAGGTGATCTGTAACGTTTCGTTTATTCATATACTTGGCAAAGCTCTCTGTTGCTTTCTTATCAAACCTGGAGGTCATGAGAGGCAGAGGTCAGAAAGCTCCTGGCCATTTCATTTTAGAAACAAATATGGTACTTGTTAATGCAAATAAAATTACAATCAAGCTCACACTGATACATCCAGATTGAAAATGGAATCAGATCAAATTGGTTTGCATTAATAATAGAAAGGCTATTTATTTAACGGACTTGGCACGGGCATCACCTGCTAGCATCCTGGACCTCCAGCAACTTCATGGAGATCCATAAACCTGGAACTAAACATGAGACACCACTAGCTGCAGGAAACCATAAGCTTTTCTCTTTCCTGAAACAAAGTCATTAGTGAGAATGAAACAAACAGAGCTAATGCATTTATTTGTCTGAAGCTTACCATGTTGCTCTGGAAGTGAGAAATTTGGGGTCTAATTGCCCACAGTGTTTTCAGTGGGGGAAAATGAGCGATTGTGGTTGAATTAAAAACTACCTTCTTTGGGACTTTCCCAATTCTTTGAACACTGGGAGAAAGCTGTCATCAAGAGCTGGCTCAGTAGGGCACAAATACACTATTCCAGCTTGTTACACTTGGAATTAGAGACCCTGAAAAGAAGCCCATGTAAGTAAGGTAAACCTCTGCCATTGAAGCCTATAGACCCACCTTTAAAGCTTTTGATTCCTCTGATCAAAAATCTGCAGTATTTTAGTTAAAAAGTAAAAAAACTACCTTGTGTGAAAGCTGTCCCATCATACCTTGTCATGAATAAGAAATAACTAATGCAAGTTCAAGTGAACTTGAAAAGTGAATTTGCAAGTAAACTAAGGTCATCATCTAGCATTTTGTGTGCAGGAGATAGGACCTGCCTGAAACTCTTGAATTTGCTCTGTACAAGAGCTTCCAAACTCCCCTTCTGACTGATTTTACCTCCAAAGTGTCTGTAATTGGTCCCACTCGCATGTTTATCTTTTTGCCATCTGAGGAGTAATCAAATGCTTCTTGGCTGTTCACTCCGAGATACGGCGCTTCAGCACATGCAAAGATCTTGCCATCATCTGGCAATTCTTCTGCGATAGCAAGGATACTGTAACCTTTAAGCTTGCCAATTAATAAAATCTTCCTGGCTCTGATCATATGAACAACCATCCTAAAAATGCGGCCTGTTGAAAGACAAGAATGAACATGTGAAAATAAAGCCATAGGAATGGCTGTACTTCGTTCACAATGAGAATTAGATGTACCTTATAAGTGAATATTTAAAAACATATATATAATTTAAATCACTTTAAAATAAGGGTTTAACAACAGAATCTGACAAATTTTCATCTAAAATGCAGCTAAAACAACAACAAAATAAAGGGACTGGTTTTAAATGCTGAACCTTTATCATCAATGCTGCTATTGTTCAAGTGCTGGTTAAATAGTGCTTGAAATATTGCGTATTTTAACATTCCCCCAGTATGAAAATGGCTTTAAGATGTCTCCATATTCTTTCTGGAACCTGGTTAAAAAGAAAGAAATCACTACATTACCTTGCATTTGCTCTTAGAGTCATTATCCCTAGACAGCACCATCGTTTAAGAAATTTATCATCAGTGGTGTCCTTCGAGCAATGTATTAGTGTAATACGTTATAAGAATATTTCACTGTGATGATATATTACTCAAAAGATGGGAACATCTGGGAAGAATGAATCTGGGAATAGATTTAGTGTAATAGGTTTTATGCGGGATACAATCCTGGGTGTTGCTACTTGAAAAGGTATGGTGCCTTGCCACAGGCTGCATCAACCACTAAAGCACATCAGACACACCAAACCAACACGATTTTCCCCTTCCTTCCCCTTCTGGTGAGGGTGATGATCAATGTGCTGCCCGCTAAGAGATGGGGCTGGCGCTGTGAATTAAAGCACTCACAAACATGTGCGTGAGCACAAGGGCACAGGAGGCGGGGAATAAGGAAAATTCATGCAAAAGGAAGATCAAAGCCTACATGAAGTTCTTATGTTTCTTTTTAAACAACTTCCCACATTTTCTGGTCACCTCTATGCTATTTATCCTTTCCCCACTCAATACTGAGCAGAGAAGGATGAAGCTCACTGATGACCTTACACCAATCCAGTGCAATTTTACCCTCTTGGTTGATCAACTTGCCATTCAAAGAGTCAAAGGAACGTTCTTCCCTCAGCTTAACCCTGGTTCCAGTTCTTCCAGCATTCCCTGATCCATGGTCAAGTGAAGTTTTTCTGGGAAAAGAAGTAAATTTCAACACTATGACAAAATCCAAAATCCGAGTATCCTTCATAAAAACCAGCAACCAAGAGGGAGCACCCCGAAAAGGTCCATCTGTGCATAAGCATGAGAAATCAACTTAGGAGCATCACAAAAAGCCCTAAATTACAGTCAAAGAGGACCTCATTTGGCAATAGGCCCATCCCAGTGCTGGCAGCCCCTCCAGCCATAGGGATTGTGGGACTTCAGGAGAGCTTTCCCCACTGCTCAACCCCAAACCTTTCCCATTTCCAGTTGGTCCAATTGCTGGTTTGGAGTAAATGGCTCCAGCTATGCTGGCCAGCTTTTGTTCAGCTCTAGGGTGACATTTTTCTTTTTTCAGGAAAAAAAAAATTCATTGCAAATTATGAGAAGATGAAAAAAATCTAAAATTTTTTGCAAGATAAGAAAAAATTGGTTTTCCTCACAAACTGCTGAGAAAAGCAGGGTATCTCCAGTGCTATTTCACAGAAGCCAGGCCTGTGACAATGTCTCTGGATGAAGTGAGATGCAACCTATTACAAAGAGGATGGAATAGGCACATGGAAGAATTCCATAGCCTCCAGACAGATTAAATTACCCTATCTGAAGAAAGTAACCACCAGAAATAGCTAGTGATACTTCTGAAGGCCAGAACTTAGAGCCATTTCAGCTTTTATTCTCCATAGCTCCCCCCTAACTCCTCAGTAAAATGAGAAAGAATTCATAACCCGTGTCAGCCACACTCAGATAATCCAAGACTTAAAGAGTAGAACATTTCATATAACCTCTTTTCTGCCCCTCACAAATGCTTTAACGACTTTAATAAGATAATGTATAGCTATTATTGTACAGCAAGCGTAAGTCAAACAACTATCAGCTATTATTTCAGCAACAGAACGAACGCTCAGTGTTCCCATAATCCACAGCCTGGAACAGTTTACACATTGCCAATTTGAGACAGAACTGGCTTTTTCCACATATCAAAATGCACACTGATAAATGGGAATTGTTCAGCAGACCCCACATGGCTGGGTAATATACTGTAGCTCAAGAAAAGAATAATGAGGGTATCAGTTGGACTTCTGAATTAATGATACCTTAAATTAGCTTAATTAATTAGTTTAGTTACTAGAGTCATTTAGTTAGCAGATTAATTAATGTTTGTTGAGTGCTTGCAGATAAAAGTTGCATATAAAGGCTGTTATTATAGAGTAGATTCAGAGGTGTGGGTTTTCCTCACTCTTTATTTATCCCAGCACCAGTTTGATCCAGGGCTCATTCTCTAAGCCTGTTGGAGGGCACTGCATGGAGGCTGCGTTGCTGATATTTTACAGGACATTGCCACAGTCAATAGATAATTGGTACCATATCTTACAAAACTGAGAATTAGGGCTTTTTGATGTCATCTCCTTGAGTCCATAGGCACGCACAGACACATGCACGTCTGGGCACACTCCACTATTTGGGTGCAGTTAACTCTCATTCTTCTTCCTTCCACTGGCCCCAACTTCTATGGCATACTTTCAGCAGGAAATTTAAGAGCATAATCACACAATCACAGAAAAAACCCACAAGATTACCAAGGAGTATCAGTACCTCTTTGAAGTTGCCATTGCATCCAGATAGGGATCCAGCCCAAGAGCAACATCGAGAGCTTTCTGTAGGTAATTCTTGAGCTGCTCAGGAACACGAGAGTCACTGAGGGCTATTTCTTTGGCTTTGAGAAGGTTCTCAGCAATGAGTCCAGTTGGGGATTCTGAAATGGAAGATAAAAACAACAACGATTTTGTAGCTGCTCGAACCTGCAGCAGAGGTATTTAGACTGCAAATAGCAAAGGCTACTTTTTTTTCATACAAAATGCATGGTTTTGAAGGACCATGAAAACAATCACAGATACCTCTTTTAAATTAAATAAAAATATACATCTAATTAATTTTCTGTTGAAGACATTCTCCTTTTTGCCCATCCTAGTTGATTTTTTTTCTGAGAGGAAAGAATGCTGCAAAACCATGAATTTCCACTTCTGAAGTGCTGAGACAATCACTGACCATCAAACAACTCCATATGAAGCCCACTCTTCCAGGTAGCTTTTTCCATAGCGAAACCAGGGTGCTTCTCAAACTGCTCTTGCAAAACCAGACAGATCTTCTCTGGCCAGGACATGCAGGCACAGACTCTGGGTTTGTAGAAAGGAAGATTTCCACTACCCACATGCCAATAGGGTGCATGAGTGCCCCTGAAACCTGTGCACCACTCTATCTGTGTCACAGAGTCTTCGGAGCAACCCATGATGCTCATGACTAAAATGCAACTACATCCGCCCTAATGCAGCTGAACTGGAAAACATTCAAATGAAAAACTACTGTGTCAAATCCATGATGGCATAAAATCAAGGATACTCTTCAGCTAATGGCTTTAAGCAGGTGATGCAGGAAATCACCCTGGCAGGAATGCAACCTCCTAACCCTCCTTCTGCCTTCAACCTGCCACAAGAGCTCACAGTGGTGAGGCACCATCCTGACCTCTCCATTTCCCAGGTCACAAAAAGTAACTACAATTGAACCCATTAGCACCACATGGCAAATCTCCCAACACCTTCTAACAGGCCAGACCCTGCCACAGGCTGATTATCAGGTAAAGAGAAACAGTCATGCACAACACAACATGTTAACATTGCAAAGGCTGTGGATACATCTCCAGGATCAAGATCACCCTGTCCTGGGGGCAAAGCCAATGCGGCCCACGGCAATGTACTTGCCCTGAGACCCCAGAAAACCCATATGGCAGCAATGCAGTGATGGACCTCAGTAAGCTATGGCCCCACAGAACAAGACGTGGTTCAGAACTGTGGTCTACTCCTCAAGTGTAAGAGAACATGATGGGTTATGAAAGCACTAGGGAGACCAGAGTTCAAAGACACAAGGCGAGTAGGCTGCGAGTGTAATTGAGGTGGAGCAGATGGCCCCTGGCAGGATTTTATTCCCCACAAAAGAGGACATGCTTCCTCTGGAGGACTAGCCCGAACAAGCTCAGCAACCCTTGGGGTAAAGCTTTGTCCATGTGGAGCCGCTACTGCAGCTGGCACCATGTCTCCATCCCAGGATGGGTTTCTCATGGGTCCTGGACACTGAGAAGGCATCCAGCTAACCCAGAGCCTGCAGGCAGAGCTTTGGTATAAAGCCACTGAGGACATCAGAGTATCACCTCATACAGGCAACTCTCCCGTAGCCCACCACTGAGAAAGACTATAGGAAGGTAAATGCAATAGGAGACACATAAATGCCTCTGACTTCTCTGTTCTCCATTTCTTTCCTGTCTACTTAGAATGACAGCTTGGATATATTCCCCAACACTGGGTCTGGTGGTGTTTTAACCCACTCTTTCTTAAAAACCATCCTCAACACAGGATGTGAGAAGACTCAAGTCTCCTCCCTGTGGACATGACCGCTTTGAGTGTCTCTTTCCACAACCCCCCCAGGACACCAAGATGACCCCATCATCAGAAGAGCACCAGGGCTTCTAGATCCTGGGGACCACTCCTTCCCTTGGTACCAAGAGGTGACACATGTATAAACTCATGTCTTTGGGAATGGGGAAAGGTCTAAACCTCCCCAAAGGTCTGTTTCTCAGAACAATATTTCTCAGCTTTCTGGGGCTACTATGATGACAACTCTGCTGGGTCTTTAGACAATTTCACTGGTTCTTGTTATCCAGGTTACAAAAAAATTATGAAAGCAGATAAGGAACATACAACATATGTGCCTTTTACATGGGAAGTACAGCCTAGACCAGACTTAGGGGTCATCTAAACAGCATCATGCTCTTTGCAGTAGCCCAATCTGACGTAGGAGGAAGGCAGATTGAGGCTGGCTATAGCAGCCCCTGGTTTACATCTCATACCAATCTCTTGCCATCAGGGGCAGCATATACCTCTTTCAGTAGTTTTATAATTAATTGCAGGAATAATGTTTACAAATAATGCACCCCGTTCCCAGATCACGTCAGTCTGTTGACCTCAGCCCAGTTACATGTGGTGTGAAGACACACTGTGTGTGTTTGCACGAGCATCTCCAGCTCCTGCTGTACAGATGCAGGATGCTGGAGGTCAGGATCTGCTCGTCCTCCCTGCCAAGCACTTGAGGCTTTTTGTTAATTTGAGGGGAAAAACGTGTTTATAATCCATGTCGGATTTTAGTAATCATCATGTTATGCTTCTGAATGCGTAACAGACAGGGATACGCTGGCATGCAAAGGGGGAGGAAAATAAGATTTACCTCCAGCTGTTTTGTAACCTGTGTTATAACACCAGCACCAAGAAGTGCTACCAGGGAGGGAGAGCACGCAGAGCCTGCCAAGAGCAACTCCATCTCTCACATTACACAACCTCCTCAGGAAACGCTGCGCTTTATGCAGCCTGATGATGCTTTGGGCCAACAGCAGAGGTCAGAATTGGCTTCATTTATGCAAGCATCCGACAAGTCGGAGCAGAGCTCAGGGCTGGCTGCGAGCCCGGCCAGGCTGTGCTCAAGGCTCTGAGCACTAAGGTGAGAGGAAATTTATGTAACTACTATCTTTGTTATGTTCATCCAGGAAATAGCATTCATTTCAGTGCATAGTTTTGCACAACCCCAGCAAAGACTATATTAAGCACTAAACTAGATCACCTGGTTGCCTCCCTATGGCTTTATCTATGCACGGACATGTCTTTCCCCATCTATTTGTGCACTACCATTTCCATACAGACAAGGGGGAAAAACAATTAAAAAAAAAGAAAAGAAAAGAAACAAAGAAAACCCTCAGTAAAACTGAAAGAGAGCTCACCAAGGGAAGGAAAACACTGCCAAGTGCAAAGGGGAACAGTTCAAGTCCCACTATGAAGGAGTATAAGGGGATTGCTCTAAGCATCCAGCAGCTTCTTGAAATGAACCCCAGTTGCCAGCAGGATGGTTTCAAGCATCTTCCTTGGTAGATGCTAAGAGCCATCAGGCTGTTTTACAGCTAAGCTGAACAGCAGTTTGCAGCTTCTGCTTATTCTGAAATCACACACTTGTGGTTAATACTGAAGTCGGGAGGCAGGATTGCAGGTGGGGGCAAAGTTTTCTGTGGGACATCAGAGTCCCCTGAGCAGCGCAGCACCATGGAGGGACATGCTGCTCCACGAGCAAAACTGAACTCTGAGGCTCAGGCTCAGATGGTACTTTTTGGATGGGGGAGCTCAGCCTGGAAAAGGGGAGGGCACAGTCCAATTTGCAGGGAGCTCCCCAGCAGATGGAAGGGAGGTAGTCTGGATTTGGTGAAATCAAAGCAAAGATACCACATTGAAACATGTAGGATCGGATTTTTGGTTCCCCTTTTTTGGGCTTTTAGTTCCCATTCCACCTTCCAGCCTCTAGATCAATTTTGCAACCCCATAAGAGCTTCCTTTGCCAGCCAGGGCAGAGCATCAATCCTGATTTACCCTCACACGGTGCTGCCAGACAGCTCTATGGTCAGGCATGGAGCATTTGGGAGGGAGCTGCTCAGTGCTAACCCAATCTGATAAAACCATCCTAAACAGTTCCAGACATGTTATTCATCAAGGCACCTCAGGCACTGACAATAGCTTATCATAACACTCAACACTATGTTTTAGCCTGCAAGTACACCTCAGCTGCTGCATTATACCATGACATCCTGTTTATGGAAACTACAATACAATGATCAAGCTATGTCCTTACCCACCAAAATTGCACACAAAATTGCAGCCTCTTAGTAGACCCTATGATCCCCACCTGTGTTGTATGACCACCATATGGATGGAGCGGTATCAGGATGTGGTTGTGGCACATCTGGGGCTGCTCGGTGACTCCAAACCCACCACCCATGAGCCCAGGCAGGGCCATACACTGGGACACAGGCTTGTCATAGTCCCCATGCTGATGAAAGCCAGGTAGCATGGGCCAAACTCAACTGCATGGCTATTAAACATCGCAGGGCATCCTGAGCAGAGCTGAAGTAGCTGAGGGGGGGATGCTGCTGCTCATGGCAGGAACCAAGGTGCTAAACTCTACCTAAACTTCAGGGGAAGGCAAGGAAAACATGCTCAGACTGGTGCATTTTCTATGGGCTCTACTGCTGGAAAAGCAGTAGGAAAGCTGGATGCTCCCCTGTGCTCCCCTGCTTGCACAGGGGGGACTCTGAAGTCTCTGGCAGACAGCATGTAAAGCACATCTTTGTTTTAATACACACTGAAAGACAGTGCATGAGGCAGGGGTAAGTGGCACACACTGAAAAGCCTGAGGCAGTCTAGGGGAGTCTTTGACAGCTCCAGTGGGCTTTACATGAGGCTCTGAGAGAACAAAGTCTCTCTGTTCAGAGCAGCCTGTATTCCCACCATCAGCTGTTGATTTTAGAAGAGGGACAAGAAAGCCAGCAGACATCTCACGTGTGTGCACACCAGGCACACAGGGCTAGCATCGAAAGCACTGAGGCAAGGTCAAAGCTGCAGAAAAAATAGTTGTAAAACAAGCATCCCAATCCATCAGAAATCAGGCACAGTGCTTGGTACTGCGAGCGTCCACCTTGCCACCCATTGATTTCACCTGGGAGCATCCTCATCCCTCCACTTCAGATTCCTGCAGACGCATCACCCCTGCTCAGCCTCAAACTCCTCTCCCCATTAAACCCTTCCTCTGCTCCTTTCTGCCAACCCACAGAGCCTGCAGGTCACATCTCTGCAGGCACGGGGTGACCCAGGACTGCGGCATCACAGTGTCCCCTCCTGTCACACCGTCTGTCCTGCGGCTCCCTCTCCCTGCACAGTTTACCTGCTGGATTGTGCATGCTTTTTCTTGTCCTCCGGCTCAGAGGGTGCTGCTGTGGGTTTGCTGCCCTGCGGAGCAGCACAAAGGCGCTCAGTCTCAGTCGAGGGGACGGGCTTCACCCGCTATCACCTGAGCGGAGGATGCGCAGGGAGGATGGCCCCAGGCTGGGGCTGAACCCACTCCTGCTGCACCCGCCTGCCCCCACCCAGAGCACAGGAGCAGGTGAGATCCAACCTCACCTCACATGAAAAGACACAAAGACTCTCAGTGCCTTCGCTTTACATAAGAGCAATGCTCTCATCCTGACCCCTGGAAGCTGCTGAGTCTCAAGGAGATAATGGGCAGTTTCATAACCTTCTGGTTACATAGACATGTGTCTCAGCTAAAGCATCAGGTATGAGGCCAAAAAAGGCCACGGGCTTTGAACGCCAGATTACCTACAAGTGGTCCATAATCATGAAATCAGTGTCACCCCGCACAGCTGACCATCGGAGATGCTCTGGGTCCAGCTCAGAGGCCAGACCTCTGCATGGGCAGGGGGAGGTTGTATCACACAGATACCAGTTGACCTGCACCCCCAGAAAGGGTCCCAGCAATGCACTAGCTGGAGGGAGCATCAGGAGAAGCAAGTGGAAACATTCAGAGTACCCAAAAGCCTAAGCTGGCCTGCAGCAGAGTTGGAGCAGAAAAGGCTGGTGAGGAATTAAAGCAAAGTAATTGAAGAACGTGTGATGGACCTGAGATCAGCCAGCCATCTCCTCTTCACACAGATGAAATGCAAACTGAAGCTAATAAGGAAACATGGACTACCCCATAACCAGAGCAGCGTCTTTCACATCTGGGTTGTATCACCCTGGGCTTCTTCAGTCAAGGACCTGCAAAGCATGGTGAGAGTCCATGGTTGGGCCGAGGAGGTGAATAAGCTGTAGGGAGCAGGTATTTTTTTCAAGGCTCTTGGCATCCCTTCTGCAGGATCGATGGCACAAGGACATGGCAGGCCTTGGCCACGGCAAGCAAATGGACATTGGAAGTCACTTTGTAAGCCTCTAGAATGAAGCTGAAGACATTCCAGTGCCCCCAGAATAGAATAGGAAAGTATAAACAGAAAATAAGTAAATGCACAAGACAAAAGAGTGAAAGAAAAGTGAATCAAGTAAGCCCCAGTGCTCAGTGGATTGCTATTAATCAGAACAAATAAACAAGGCAAAGAAGACAGACTTCCTTGCATGTGTAAGATTATTCCATCTTATGAGTTAGTAAACAAACTGCATTAGACCTGTAGTCCCTGCAGAAAGCAATCCAAATTGTGTTTGGATACGAGTTAAAAATTCAGACTAGACTCTGATAAACTGGCTAACAGCTTTAGTATGCCATCTAATCCGCACTCCAGTAGCTTTGGAGGTGATTTTGGGCAAGTTCTTTCTATTCCAGTGACTCTATTTTTCTCTTCTGTGAGATGGAGATAACAACCTGGCCTGTTTGCAATCCAGAGATGAAGAGAGCAGTGAGAAGCAGATGTTAGCAATTATCATCTGTTCTGAAGCAAGGCTACATTGCTTTAAAGTTCGTGCTTGTAGCTCTTTCCCATAATAATTTTGAGGTAAATGTAGGTTCCAAAGTGAATTTGGCTGTAGTTACATCTTCATTGAGATGATGTGGTCTCGTCCACTGGGCTCTTGAAGAACCAACTTTTCCAGACTCTGCTTTTACGTCTAGTTTTGTTTTTCTTAATATATGTTTCTGAATAGCTTTTAGAAACACGGCCAAGAAGACAGTGAAGACAGGTTTGTACCTCCAGGTACTGCTGGTGAAATCAAAGGCAGATCTGCCCTGTGCTCAGCACACAGAGCTGGATGCCAAGGGAATGTTTCCTGTGGCAAGCTGAGCCCAGGGCCCTCCGAAAGCCCCATCTGGAAGACAAACTCTTCATCCCTTGGTCACTCCACCACACCATTGCTTCCTAGAGAAGGCGAATTCATCCCTCTGTCTGACTCCACCCCACAGAACCAAGGTGCCTTTGGGGCAGGGAGATGGGGTCTCAAAACACAGCTCATCCCTCAAAGAGCCCTTCTATTTTTATTTTTTTAACTATAAAAGCTAAAAACAACATAAAAAAGAGCAGTTCCTCAATGCAAGGGAATGCCAGGAATGTGAGCTCAGAAGAGGTTTAACCAGCTGGTATCAACCCCAGCCCCATGCTCCTGCTCCTGTCTCACCCCACAGGAGAGGGTTAAAGCCGCAGCCAGACTAAAGGCTCCACACAGCAAAGTGGAGAACGTTGGGGCGAATCACACAAACTGCCTTTCATAACTTCAAATTTGCTGTAGGGCATCATGTTGGAAGTTAATATGTGCACTCTATTGCACTTCTTATGCATTATAAAACCAGCCGCTTATACAACCCCATCCTGGTACCTGCACGTGTCTTCAAAAGCTCCTGCCATCCCTAACGTGCATCCTGCATTAGGTAAGCTTAGTTTTGCAATTAATTTCCTCCATGGAGACAAGACCTCCCCTCCCAACACCTGGTCACCCGCAGCCTTTAAAAGGCACCTTAAAGCCACCCACCAAGTTATAGGAGATCGCTTGACAGGGAGATTTTACCTTCTGGAAGCATGCCTGTGTCCAACGAGGCCTTTGCTACAGCAGTCCCGGCCAATGTGCCACAGGAGCCCCAGCAGACAGACTTCCAACTGGTGCGAGTCAAGAGCACGTGGTGCCGGATCAAGAAAGGAGAAGTCCTTTCTGGCTGTGAGGACAAGATAACTCTCTCTGAAGCAAAAATGTAAGTATCGGAGCCCATGTTGGTCATGGGCTACTGCTCTGGCTAGGCAAACTGTGTGGTTTCTCCCTGGTGGGATGCATCTCAGATGGAAAAACCTTAAACCCACCATTATGTGTAAAACCGTGGGAGAGTGGGCTTCAAAATACAACATGGCAGCGCATGGTATTTGCTGCTCTGCTTGGCATGACTTAGCCAAGTTACAGAGGGACTTTTATCAACAGCCTCAACTTCTATAGATTGGAAGTTTACTTTAAACTTCTGGAAAGCTGGGGCAGGGATTCCTGAACGCTGCACTTGGGCTCTGTTTCCCTCCTGTATGTGCATGAAATCTTTGTGTGCACACATTCATGCAGAGGCATAGGAGAGAGATGCATTTATAGACATGGCTGCAGATAAAAGAAATGCCTAGATGGGAAAAATAAACACAGTAGGTCACTAACTGGAGCAAAGCTCATACATAACACACCTCAAAGTCACCCAATGTTGCTTCAGGCAGAGGAGAGGGACAAATTTCCCCCAGGGATACATACAGATCTTTGCTGATATTACTTCTTTCCAGTGAATTATCCTTTAATTACAGGATACTCCTTGTCATGAGCACATGGAGCCCCATTTTGATGAGAATCTTCATTAATACAGCTATGATTTTCATGCCAGTTTTCTAGCATTTCTCATACTCAGGTTTTAACGTCACAAGTCTAACCCTTTACTCAGGCAGGCTGGAAGGATCTTAACCAGTGCTGGCTGTGGATGCACACAAGTATTGCTCAGATGGAGCTGCAGCAGATATCATGGGATCTCAGCAGACCTAAAGGCAGTCAATAGCAGGATGAACCTAGGGCCTAGGTTGGAATGAATGCTAGCTGTACTATGTGGCAATCAAAGCAGACTCCATCAACTAACATTCCAACCCATCCTGTCTCTTAGAAGGGTAACATGCCAGAGATGGGCACACATGCAGTTAAAGTAGAGCTATAAGGTGTATGTTTGGTGCATTAAATGCATTTAATGATGCTTTTTCTAATGCTGCATTTTAAAAGCCCAGAAGAAATTTTCTGGGAGGTATAAATCCTCACAAAGTGTTTTAACACTTTGAAGTTCAACTTGGAGGCAATTTGGTAAGGAAAGCAGAGAAGCATCTATTTAGACCTGTGAGAGAAATGTCAGTCATGTGGAAAGAAATCGGGCACGTCGGGAAGTCTCATTATCCAACGAGCTATTTGCTCATTCAAAACACAAACCAAAGGTTCACAGAAACCTTCAGGGTTTACCCAAACGCAGCTCAAGAAGAGGCCTTAAATAAAATCGATTTTTTCAGTTTCCTTCTCTCTTTTTGGTTTCTCTTTCTTGATTCCAAACCAACTAAACCAGCCACTTGTTTTCCCCTTGCTCCCCCTGTCCCACAGAAGTAATAAGCGAGTCATAGGGCTTTGTTCCTCACTGTTTTAAGACACCACATGCTGGTTTTGTAGACTTTTGTCTATCCTTTAAAACTACAGTATGGAAATCTTTCCCAACCCTCAAATCACTATTTTCCATATTTGGGATAAATTTCTCTTATACCTCTGTCAAGGTAAAGAGATCCAGGGCTTCCTTTGGAGCATTGCAGAAGCACTATTTCGTATGGAGGTGTGTGACTGTGTGTAGAGAGACAGGAATAAATCAACTCTTATCACCCACATATATTGGGCAAAGGATGTTTCCTCCATAGATTTTGGCAATCTTTTCCCCACTCACATTTTGGAAGCTGAAATGATTGGTCTAGGGTTTTCTGCTGAGGTTTTCAACTCCCAGCATGAATATCATGCTCCAGCCCTATCTGATCACTGCCACATAGAAATTCAGCCATTTGTCTGTTCGGTAAGACATGGGAGGTTTCTCCAGTACTAAAGCAGGGGAGCCATCCCACCTTCACAGCCCCACATGCTGCAGTGCACAGGCAGAAGACTCCACATCCCCCACCTCCCAGCTACATCCTTAAACTAGTTCAGACATGCAAAGTAAGAAAGAAGAACACTGTGATTTCAAGCCATGTTTTCTGACCCTTGCCAGAGGTGAATGCATCTCCGAAGGTGGGATTTCCTGGACAATTGAAGCTCCAATCTATTTTTGCTACAAAGTGGTAGAAACATACAATATACTGGATCCTTCCAACACTACTCTGCTCTGGGGTCACATTACTGACCCAAAGCAACTAGAGCTAGCCACCAGTGGCAATAAGAAGCTTAGGCGCTTTATTGTCATAGACGAAGTCGTTGATGAACTTTATGGCTCCAAAGTCAGAGAATACTTTGAAGAGAATAATGTTCAGCACAAAATCCTTGCCTTGCCTACCACTGAGGAAACAAAATCCATGGACTTGGTCTTGAATATCTTACAAGAAGTCCAGAACTTCAGCATTGACAGGCGAACCGAGCCCATCATTGCCATTGGAGGAGGTGTCTGCCTGGACATCGTAGGACTGGCTGCGTCGCTCTATAGAAGACGTACCCCTTACATTCGGGTTCCAACCACCCTCCTCTCGTACGTTGATGCCAGCGTGGGGGCAAAGACCGGGGTGAATTTTCTGCAGTGTAAGAACAAGCTGGGGGGCTACACCCCCCCTGTAGCCAGTTTCCTGGATAGATCCTTCATCCAGAGCATTCCCCGGCGACACATCTCCAACGGCCTTGGTGAAATTTTAAAGGTATGAAATTTTGCAACTGTAGTTTTCCAAAGCTGAAATCACAGAATGACAGTTTGGGTTGGAAGGGATTATTAAAGGTCATCTTAGTCCACCCCCCCGCAATAGGCAGGGACATCTTAAACTAGATCAGGTTGCTCACGGCCCCATCCATCCTGGCGTTCAGTATTTCCAGGGATGAGTCATCTAACGTTACTCTGGGCAACTGTTCCAGTGCTTCACCATGCTCATCATAAGAAATTCTTCCTTACATCTGGTCTGAATCTACCCTCTTTTAGCTTAAACCATTATCCCTTGTCCTCAACAGGTGCTACTAAAAAAATCTGTTCCCATCTTTCTCAAAAATTCCTTTTAAGTATCAAAGGCCACAATGATGGTAAAATGTCCATCAGCATTCATGGCATTGCATAAACCATCTTATAGAAACAAAGATGGGCCATTAGGCTGCATGGGGACTTGTAACTCTCATTGAGCATACATATATATATATATATATATATATATGTATTTTTACAGCTGCTAAACTTGTTAGAACTTCCCTTACAAGCAGTACCTGGTACTAGCCCTGTGAAGTAAACCACAGCACTCAAGGCCAGACATAGACACAGCAACCAGAGAAAAAAGCATCTTCCCATTGAGGCTGATCTGCAGCACTCAAATGAACTGCTGGCACAGAATCTGAGGCTTAGTATAGTGGGGATTAATAACAATCTGCCAGATCATTTGCACCTACCTCGCTGGCTATGTTGAGTGTGGTTAATCAATCTACCGTGAGACAAAGTCTACGTCTAAAATTACCTGGAAATTGCACAGTAAATAGCTTTGTGCCTGAAGAGCTTTGAAAACTTCTGATAAAGCAAAGGTTCAGGCTATTAAAGTGTATTAGAGATGAGTTCATCATCAGTGGGAACTCCCCAAGTTATCTGGAAGTTTCTGGCAGTCACTGGGAAAGCCACAGTTTACCATTGCAAGACAGTGCTAATGCCTGAGTCAGAGGGTGAAAAATTACACACTTGTAAGAACAAAAGTGCTTCTGAACCTTCGGTCTCTATACTGCTATGCTTTCCCACCTTCCCCTGCCCAAAGAGCAATCTCAAGTGCTCCCATCATCTCTGCCATTTTACCACAGCCCCATCTTCACTTACCATAGCTGACAAGATGTGTAACATCACCAGGTCACATTCCCTGGGGACCTGTTGAATATTCACCAAACAAGCACATTCTAACCAGGAACTGTGTCTACAGAAATACTTATCAGGTTGCAGAGGTAGAAATTGACCATGTACCAAGTGCTCAGGTACTGAAGCATTGGAAATATATGATGCTTAAGGTCCCTTCCAACCCAAATCATTCTACGATTCTGTGATTTCTTTGCTAATGTATAATATGATATTATAGCTCAATCTATTAAAACACATTTTCAACAGCACATACAAGGATCACATAGCTATCTTTTAATTATCTCTTCCATTCTTTATCCTAGATGGCACTCATGAAACACAAAGGGCTGTTTGACCTGCTCAAGAGCCATGGAAAATACCTGCTGGACACCAAGTTCCAGTCCTGCAGTGGCTGTGCTGACCACAGGGATGCAGCACTGCAGACTACCAGGATTGCCATTGAAACCATGTTGGAAGAGCTGGCTCCCAACCTCTGGGAGGACGACTTGGACAGACTGGTTGATTTTGGTCACCTTATAAGCCCAGAGCTGGAAATGGTGAGTGACAGGTTTTGTATTGCAACATCCATTAAACAAAACCATTAAAAAATAGGGAAATAAAAAAGTTTTCAGTCAGCAGCATGAAATCTTTGTGGAAAAGTACCTAAACTTCAGGTTTGTGGGTGCTAGCTCAGATCACCCAATGCACCCAGTCTGGTCCTATTGGATAGACACCCATGCCCATTTCCCCCACACTTCCACCTGTGTTGCCTATTCAGACCACAGGCCAGTTATTGCTCTTTATCAGGCACTTACCAAAGCACAAAGACAACCAGAAATCGCCACTAAGGAATGAAGGGGGAAGATTAGACCACAGGCAAGATTCAGAGCTCTTCCTTCTATCCCATGGTGCTTTTCATCATTGATTTGAATGGGAGGAAAATTAGATCCTGGATCCCTATGGGAGATTTTGCAAGTAATTAATCACGTATAAACCAGATCATCCCCTGCAGCCCATAAATAACAAGATGCTAACATCCAACAAACCTGGACTTTGACTGCTGCAAGCTGAATGTCAATTTTTAGGAGTACTTTTAGAAGGAAAAGCCTAAGTATTGACTATTTGCCAACCCAAACCTTTCCTCCCACATGCCTTTGCTCCTTTCCAGAGGGTTCTGCCGGCACTGATGCATGGAGAAGCTGTGAACATCGACATGGCATTCATGACATACGTTGCCCACACACGGGGGCTCATCACTGCTGAGGAGAAGGAGCAGATCATCCAGTGCATGAGGGGCCTGGAGCTGCCTGTGTGGCACAGGGGCTGCAGCTGGCCTCTCATCCAGACAGCCCTCATGGAGCGCCTGAAACACAGTGGGGGACAGCCCCGGATGCCTCTCCCCATTGGCCTCGGAGTAGCAGGTACTGCAATGAGGGACTCAGTGGGCCCCAGGAGCAGGTCCTTGGGGGGAAAAGGGTATCCAGCACAGTGACATGCTGGAAAACATGCCTTTAGTTCTGTACATTCCTGCTTTTACTTGTGCCTTCCTCAACATCTCAGTACACCCACCTAGAGACAGGACCCTTCTCTTGTGTGTAAGCACTCAATGAAGGACTGAGTGTAATTAATTGCAGTAATGACCAACTAATTCACTTTACAAAGCTGTTTGCAAATGGGCAGTCTAAACGCACTGCTCTGGCAGACAAAGCAACAGTGTCACAAAGGAAAAACAATTCCTCTGTAATACTTGCGAATATTCGTTAAATAATCCTTAGCAAAAGGAACTAAATGTATTAGCATGCCTAGAAATAATTCTTGAAAACTAAGTAGTATCTTTTCAATTGCTGAGATTAAACACTCGTGAGATTTAAAACTAAAACCCAAAACAACCAACCCCTGATATGGAAGCAATGCATGGGACCAAGTCGTGATCTCTTGCATCAGTATCCATCCAGATTATTTCCATGAAGCTCATTCTCTACACACTCACAAGAAAACAGACTCTCATAGACTGCTTGGAGCTATTCTCCCCTATAGCAAGTTAGCATAGGCAAGCAGGGAAAGCTTCTCTGATGTGCTCTTAATTACAAATCTTATTTTGCAGAGATATTTAATGACACTAGTGAAGAGACCCTGGAGAGAGCATACAAACTGTGGGTCAAGGACTGCAAGACGGAGCTGGAAGAAAAGCCAACTGCTCTCTGAGAGCTGTGGTCCTGCCCCACACGTGAAGTTGTTCACATTGTAAGTTAGCACACAGGATTACATCCCAGAGCTGCGTGGAACAAGGAGACTATAGGTATTGTCTGACCTGATTTACCTCTTTCAATTGCCCTATTTGAAATGAATTCATCAGTGCTCAAGAAGCGGTGGCTCAGACGTGAAACCACAAAGTGCCCTTAGCATAGTTCATAGCAAACTCTGAGGTAGTGAGCAGTATTTATTCATTCCCTTGGTTAATCCAACCTCGGCCTGCCAGGGCTTTGCCCAGCGCTGTCATACCAATGTTTGTTTGATCCCTGAAGCCAGGAGGTGTATGTGACTCACATAGCTTCTCTATGGCTCCATGCAAAGCCTCTACGCTACAGAAACTACTTGAAGTGTGTTATGTCCTTCACTGATTTTGGCATTCTGAGTTGTTCTTGCTTTTTCAGCTCACTGAAACCGGCTGAAAAAGTAACTCAGCAACCAGTCTTTGCTCCTGGTGTAAGGGAATGACACACTTGGATTATAGGCACCATCACATAGCCATAGATCAGCAGATATCACTGCTATTGAAGCACAACGGGACAGAATGGCAGCCCTAGGTCTCAGGACTCTTAAGACACTTGAGGACACGCTGGCAAGACTCATTTTGCTGCCAAAATATATAGAGGTGGTTTTACTGCACACCTCCTGCAAGCAGTGTGACAAATAGAGTACGACTTGCATTGGTGTTGCCTATGAGCAAAGCTGAGCTACCAGGCTATCGCACAGAGCCCCCTGGGCATCCCTATGGAGCATGTGCCATGGGTCTGCTCATACCTGGCTGGGGCTCCTTCGCCATCATGGTGCTTTCTGGGTAGATAAGGTGAGCTGTGGAAAACCAAAAGAGATGAGAGGACTCTAAGTGAGTTCATCATCTTCAGGCAGCCTTGGTCTCAGGATGCTGACAGACTCACAACAGATTGTACATCAGATACTAGCTGAAAAATGTAAAGGCAATGTCATCCTCTCTGGAGGATGAATCAAAGGGATCACAATCAGCAAACAACCTTTGAATTATTTACAGCATTGTTTTTCCCCTTATGCCATACCTGTTTGTGCTGCTGTGCTGCCTTCTGTTCTGCTGAAATAGTAAAAGCCATTAAAACTGGAAAACTAAAATAATGATTCCATCACTGCACTCATTGTGTGCCTGTGGACATTTGCATGAGCTCGAGAGACAGACACTGGAGGGATGAGGAATAGAGCTGACATAATAAATCCCTTTTCCTCTTTAGCCTGGAGAAGATGTGCCTAAAGATACACAAAAAGACTTCCTCATCCCTTCTTCAGAGCCATGCATTGGGCTTTCACACAGATGGTACCACACAGAGCTTGCGCAGTGCCCTCGCAGCAAACAGAATAAAAGTACATCCTCAGAGCTGCATCTTCCCATAGAAATAATCCCTTAATGCCACGAGTTAAGTAAGCCAGCGACTGAGGGTATAAATGAAATTCTGTCCTGTTTCCACACCACAGAACAGGTTCATTCAGCCAGTTCCGGACAGCAGCCCCCAGGAGGAGAAAGCATCATTGTTGCTCATAGGGAAGCCATCTGCACTGTCGGGCTTTCATTAGAACAGGAAGGGACAGTGCAATGGGAGGTTAGATGGGGGTCATAAACTTTTTAGGAGTGTGGGGCAGCCCCACGGACAGCAGTGCTGAAGGGCAATGTGCTGAGAGCCTCCAGCTGGGGAGCTGCTTGTTCTCTGCCTTACCTGGTGCTGACCACCTCTTGGAGTATGATCTAGGACTGGAGACCTGTAGCTTTAGTGCTCCTCTCCTGGAGTTTATGGTCATCACCTGGGTACACTCACAAGTGGTTTATATCCTCTCCAGCAGCTGGATGGGCTATTTTCAACATAAGATAATCTAGAAATGAATGAGGTGCAGGACATGTTCAAGGCCAGGTTGGACAGAGCTTTGAGTAACCTGGTACAGTGGCTGGTGTCCCTGCCTGTGGTGGGGATTGGAACTGGATGAGCTTTAACATCCCTCCCAAACCATTCTAGGATCATGAGCTGCCCAACAGTCATTGTCCTTCAGTGCAGCAATCCTACTCCTGCCTACCCACATGGAGAAGGTACCAAACAAACATCAACTTGAGTTGCCCATTTTAAATGTCCAGGGAGAGACCATCAGAATCCCAAAGGCATTTAGCACTCTAGTGACATGCAAAGCCAAGCAACAGCTTGGCAGGGTCCAGCCAAACTGAGCCCAGAAGAGACCAAACCACACATACACATTGAAAGTCCAGGAGTGATGTGCTCTTGGTGACAGTGACGTGGCTGCAGCTCCTCTGCCATTCCCACACGATAGCTTTGCCTCCATCTTCAGGAGCCAGTGTGTGTGTGTGTCTAACAACACATCAAAGGAGCTGGAGCACAATTAAGACTGAAAAGTGAACACATGATTATTACTTTTTACCCTCCCTTCTGCTGCGGGTGACAGAATGCAATCAACCCCTGACGTGCTTGGTTGCTTAGTAGCAGCCAGCCACATTTTTAATTATACACTAAAATATGCTAAAGAACATAAAACGGCTGTGTGACTAATACGTGGATATCAAAAAAGGCATGTGACAGCACCTAAATTGCTTCAGTGGCTGATAAAGAGTGGCCCTGCCAGGCTTGTCATTGGAAGATCAAGGGAAGGAGGTGAAAATTGTTATTAATAAAACAATGTCTTTTTAAAACACACCTGATTGTTTGCAGTGCATTTTTTGCTAATGCCTAGCATGAATTTAATTCTTTTCCATTTGTTCAGCTTTGAGTCCTGCTTTTTCAATCAGAACTCATTAGACTTAAAAGCTCTGCTTATTTTTTTACTACCTCCAATATGGTATTACTCCAAAATAGGAAAGTAGGAAGCCATGCAGGACAAAGCTGGGCTCTCCTCAGCACAAGTTCTTCATAGGTTTGTTGATCAAAAGTACTCTGGTGGTCAGAGAAGAAGAAATTATTCTGTTACTTACAAGTTCTGAAGTAATTTCTTTTCCAACAGCCTGCTCCAGGAACTGTCTTTCAGCAGGGAAAAAGAGGAAAGAATACTTTTAATAAGGTCTCTTCCAATGCAAGCCATTCTGTGATCAGTAAAGGAGTATCCAAGCACTTATTATTCACATATCCAGTCAATAGCATTCAGCGAACCCCATGTAAAACATGAAGTGGGCCAGAGACCTCGAAGGCACTAAAAGATTTGACTGCATGTGTTTGAAGTGGCTAAACAAACAGTGCTGAACGTAACAGCAACTGCTCTGCTCCTCGTGTGGTGCAACACGTGCTCAACCTTCCCACTCTTATCTGCCTGGAGCTGACACCCCCGGTACAAATTACACACTGTGTGCAGAGAAACAGCTTGAGAATGACAGCATTAAATCACAGCTCGCCTCAGAGCGAGGAGAGCTCACTGCTTGTGCTGGGAAGGAGCTACGGCAGCACTGCAGGGAATGCCACTGGCCGGTGATGCCGAGATCATCACCGCAGCAGGCATGATCAGTGGGGCAGCCTGCCCACGTTAGAGCCTCGCAGCAGGAAGGGTGCAGCCCCACAGGAGTGTGCTGTTCCCTGGTTTTTTAATTGGTGCCTAACTGGCTGCGATCAAAGGCAGAAAGGAGGAAAGTGCTGGGAAGGCACTGCTGAATGGTGGGAGAGCAAGGAAAGTGTTGGAGAGAGGCCAGAGCCCCCAGGCTCTGCTCCTCATCAACTAAATCAGAGCACATCTCCAGGACCCAGTACACCCTTACCAGTATCCACCTTCCTCCCATAGGATGAGTACTATTCTCAGATGATTGGTTTCACACTAGGACCAGGCGTTTGCCTTCCTTCCCAAAGGATTGTGGCTGTCCAACCTACCAGCAGCTATAGAGAGGGGACCACTAACAGGCTCTGCCCAGATCCCAAACCCTCTGACAGAGATCCTGCCCTCAGCAGCTAAATCAGGCATTGAGGATTTCTCCCATAGCTCCTTTGAGACAGCATCCACAATGTGCATCTGTACACCAACCCCATGGTGATCTCTATAAATACATTAAAAGAGAAATCAATGTTTAGATGTTTTGCATGCCCTGGCTTGTCCTACTCATTTAGCAGCCTTCCCGTTGGCTCACACAACTCTTGGGACAGCATTGATACAGAGGCCTGTTACAGGAAACATCATTTCCCTTTATGACCATAGAACACAAAGGTGCCTCAGCCCCAGAAAGCGCAGGGATGGGATAGAAGAATGCCAGCACAAGAGGCTGAGAGCTGCCTTCTCCTCCTTCAGACATGCATCACTCCATGTTCAACGTTGGCAGAGTTGAATCCTTCTCAGCCTTTGCAACCTTTGAATCCTCTGCAAGCTAGGTGAGAAACTTGTAACAAGGAAGAAATGGCAGTCCTCTGGCGGAGGTCAATATGAGCTGCTGTGAAGGGAATCACACAAACTTGGTTTAAAATTAAGCAGTTGCAGGGAAGGGCGCACTTTGGCTCACAGGCAATGGCAACAGTGATGGTCAGTGCGTGTGCGTTTAACCCATGAGCCAGCACCTTGTAAGTCTCACTGATTTTAATAAGTCAGGATGGGGCTGTATAATCAGCTGGTTTTATAATGCGTAGTAAGTACAATAGGTGCACACATTAACTTCCAACATGATGTCCTACAGCAAGTTTAAAGTCACAAAAGGCAATCTGTGTGACTCCTCCCAATTTCAGGAACCTCCTTTGCTGTGTGGAGCCTCTGATCTGGCTGTGGCTCTAACCCTGTGGCCATGCAATCCCCATGTCCTTCCCGGCATCGGGAGCTGCCAGGCTCCCAGCTGCATCTTCTCCTAAGGAAAGCACAGTGCAGTGACATGGTGACACTGCCATTGGTGTGACAGCGTCCTGCTGTGCTGCCTCACCATGCGGTTGAGCCCTGCAGCATCCCATGCGCCAGCCCTTCACAGTAGTCCAGACCCCTTCACGTATTGGCAGCCTTATTATTAACACCCACTTTCTTATCCTGCACAGCATTTCCCAGGCTTGTCCAAAGGAACCAAAAGGATCACAAACAGCCCTGCGGCCACCTCTGCTGACACACACTGAGCAACTGCTTACAGCCACTACTCCCATGATGGGTTTTCTTCCTGCCCCTATTGGGTTCTGCAACCCAACCAAAACATGAGGCTGCTCCCAAGAGCGAGGAATTCACTCCCAAAATGCAGCATAGCACAACTGACCACCAACAGAAATCCAAAATACACCTAAAACCTCAAGCTAATTATATTCTAGCTGATGATAAATACATTTCCTATTGCGGTACTAGGATGCCACATTCTAACACTATGCTGAATCGCTAAAGAAATAGCATTACAGAACCTGCTGGAAACACTCACAAGCTTTAACTCAAATGTCTTGTATGAAGAGGGAGCAGGGCTTTTCTGCTGCAGTCCTAGCAGAGTCAGGTAGTTTCACCCAATGTTTCATTGCGTTGGTCTGTATACTGAATGAAGCAGGACATCCAGTCATTTTTAATTGCAGCTGAATTAAATACTCCATACTTCAAACAGGTATCAGATTTTCGAGACACAAATAGGCCAGATTCAAAACTCCTGCGGTTGGTATTCAGGGTTTAAACCCAGTGAGATAATACACATTAACCACCACCGCTGCTGCAGCAATGTCCACAGAGACAGTGAGGACTCCACGCACAGTAAGTGACAGCCTGTGGAAGAACAAGATGAGGAGGGATGAAAGCAACAGAGAGACAGGGAAAGATAATGAAGACGGGAAGACAACAAGACTCCAGCTGGTTCCTCATAGCACAAGCCAGGAGCTGCTGTTTGTGTGTTGGGTGAGTGGAGCATACAGAGAAGCAACCCCAGGGATGAGCTGGGAGGACAGAGGTCTCTCCGTACACAAGTCAGCAGGACAAAGAGGTGCAGGTACCCCAAGGCCTCCCTGAGCCCATACCACACACAAGGCTGTGGCAAAGGGCAATGGAGCTGGGGGGATTTTGGCAGACACCTCTTTGAGAAGGGCAAGAGACTGCTGTGATTTAAGCCCAAATCGAGACAGAGGCAATAGGGAGGGGAGAGCCCACAGGAGGGCAGAAAAGCAATAAAGACCCCACTAAAGCTGGACTATAAGCTTTAGGTCTATCCACTTGGGTGTGTATTTGCAAAGCCCAAGTGGGGTCTGATCCATAACTCTGTCCCCACAATGCTACCACCATACAAACACAACCACACAGCAGTGCTGCAACTGGAGCTCGACTGACAGCAGGTCAGGAACACGGACACATCCACCACGAGGTCACGAACACAGGAACGCTGCTGAGACTTCAGATGCATGGAAAACAAAGATTCACTTACACTGAAAACGAGTGGCTTACACAGACGTATGTGAAAAACCAAATGCTTTAATCCATCTATCAAGAACAACAGTTCAAATTATTTCATTGGATACATTAATATTGATCCATAATTTACAGTGCTATGGACCATACACAAATTATTGCTGCAGTCAACAGCAGATGAATATCAATATTACAGTACCAAGCATCATAGCAAGAGGCAGTAATTAATGTCACTTTTTCAAGAAATATAGGTATTTATACTATTATCAACATCAGCTTCCCCCCCAGTGCATTTTATGTCAAACAACATAAATGTAAGTGCATTATTTTGTGCTTTGTGCTTTCCTTACGTACCTTCTTTTTGCTTTTACAGGTTGTAAGAGTTAAATATTGCTTTATAGGCCAAAAGCAGTAAGGAAGAACTTCGTGATACTCTCTGCATGTTCCTGCTTGGTGCATGGCTTTGGCAAAGTGAGCATTGGTAGATATCCTGTCCACCAGCTGAGGGAAGCCCAGTGTCACACCAGACATTGTCATCAAACTGGGCTACAACTTCTGACTATCTCACTCCAACTAGTTCATGCCAAACCCTGCCTGCAATTGCTGTCTCTGTCCGCTGCCACTGCTCCCCTGTAAAGCATCACGGTCACACATCCCACAATGCTCAAAGGGACAGACATTCTCACTTAGCACCTGCCTGGAGGTCCATGTCTCTTACGTATGTCCCTCCCCACTGCAGTGTCAACTTGCTGCTATTCAAAGGGTGGGCAAACTCAGAGGAGGGCTGTAACCTAAGGAAACACAGGGTGAAGAGTGAGCAGGTCACAGCTGAGTTACATGTTACCCCAGAGCAACCCCACACAGGGAACACACCACACAGCTGCTAGGACCATAGTGACTTGCATCAAGAAATCCAGCTCTTGATGTAACTCTTCTCCTTGAATCTTAACTCATTTTCACACACCATGTAGACAAAATATCAGAAATCACGGCTGTCAGTAAGTACCAGTGGTTTCACATAAGCTTTAAAAATAGTTATATACCACAGCCCAGACTTCTGTTCCTGAATGCCCATCATGGAAGTCAAACCAAAAACCTTAAGTTAATGTATTAAGTGGTTCTCAGGGACCACGCTCCAATGTGCACACCTGATTTTGTTGTACAAGGCTACAGAGCTGTCCCATTGTAATGGAGAAGGGTAATGCAGCCCTGCATTACAGCTGCAAGCATTTTGCAGCCCTAATTTCCTTTACCTGCCACCCTGACCAAACAGCAGCACCAGAAGCCTATACCCACATACTCGACTCAGAGCGAGCTCTGTGAACTGGAACATTTCCCTGTCTGGGGACCACAGTGGCCACAGAGCATCCTGCAGCCTCCTGGATCACAGCTTCTCTACCCTAGGAAAGACACATTCCCAAAAGCTGTCTGAGGTGGGGGGGGAGAGGCATCATTACAATCTAAATCCAGCTCCTCCTTCAAGAAAACAAGAACAAAACCCTAAAAGAAAGAAAAAAGCCACAACCTGGTGGTTGCATCAATGCTAGCATTCCGCTGCTCAAGCGGAAACAGAGATGGCTGGACACAGCCAGCAACAGCCACAGAAACAGCAACATGAATGTAGACCCCGGAGTACTGTAACAGCAAGCTGTGCCCCCACCGAGCCCTTTGACACTAGGGCCAAGGAGGGGACACTTCAAGAACCATCCATGGGAAACGTTTGGGTGAAAGCTCAGCGAGCCACGCCACAGGCCAGGGAACCCCTGACGTTGTCCCCCACTGTCCCATCGCTACCCAATTCACATTTGATTGCTGAACACTAACAGCTGAGACCACGGTTTCCTTATAAATCCTGCCAAACCAGTGCTCAAGTCACTAACCATTTCATATATCCTGTGTCACTCCCAGCGTAGCACAAAGGAGAATGGGAAGCTCTTTGTTTTCTATACATAGGCACCGCGCTACACTTCAACATCCTATGAAACATCACCCTAAAGCTCTCTCCTATGCCACACTTCAGTCAGTGCTAGTCGAGGAAGACTACAACTAGAGTTTAAGGCACTTCATTCTGAACGAGATACGCCTGCCTGCCGTCTGCAAGTCAGCTGTAGGCTGCCACTGGAAATCCATTCGATCCCCCTAGCCCGGAACACCATGCGTCACCTCTGTAAAACACCTAGGCTTGATATAGTATGAGTAGAACTACCGTTATTGCATAGGACTACACTTGAGTAGATAATGCACCAAACTACTTTTACAACATGGTTGCATGTTAAAAATTAATAACATTGTTATCAAGTAACAGTTATTTGCAGATACAGTAAATTTACTCTTTTTTTTTTGTTGGTTTTTTTTTTTCTCCTTAAGTCAGCGCCAGTGCTGAAATAAAACACAAATCGCTATAACGGGTATATTAACTACACAGTTATGTTTCCAAGCATAATACTACTTCTTTTTTTCCTGTATCACTAAAAATAAATATGTAAGTTCAGTTTCTCTACAGAGTCGTTTTATTACCTAATCTAAATTTGTAATCTACCTTAAATGCGTTTAAAAACATCTTCAAAGTGAGACTGTAATATACAAAATATTCTCAAAATCTCTCTTAAAACACAGAACCCTGCAGAAAAGCTTCCTTTCAAGTGGTTACAAAGAACGCAGAAACTTCCAATGAGTTTTAAAAACGTCAAAAAATCGTTGCAATATTGAGGCAAAAAACCTTACAAATGAAATACAAATATATTTAAAACAAAAACTTGAGGGTAACTAAGGAATCCATGCAAATCAAAAGTAACTGTACAATGCAATTTAAAAAGAAAACACAAAGCCAATTAGATATGTACAACACAATGTGCCCAGCTGATAAAATGCATCGATTTTTGCCCAAAGAGTTGATACCAACTTACAGTGTTCCTGTCTGGGTTACTGTTGGCAACTCATCATCGTGTTACAAACCAAAATGAAAATCTAAGAGAAAAAACCTGAACCGTGATCAAAAGGAAAACCCGAATCAGCTCAGAGTAAAATTAAAGGGCACTCTGAGGAAGACCCCGCAATTTTCAGCAACAGCATTTTCTAGCACAACTGACACTATCAGCATATCTCAACACTTTTGGTTTTTGTGTGTATTGTGAGTGGAGTAAGGTGGGGATTTCTCCTCCCTAAACACTTGGCATGTAAAGACCAACGTTTGAGGGACACTGTATCTTTAAGGCAGCACTATTCAATTCATACAGTTACAAATCGGACTTCGTTGTTGTTCCTTTACATTCTTTAACTTTACATTTTGTTTCCAAGTAAATAGGTTGCATTTACAGGTCTATGATTCCCCCCTCCCTCCCTCAGTAGAAACAGACTCTTCATTTATAATTCTATTGCTTTGAGTAGATTTGACCAGTTCAAAGTTCTTGGCGAATCCAGTTCACAGATACTGTACATATGCTGTACAATATTTTGGAGGCATTGGTAGTTTTAAAATAGAATATACAAGTTTCTTCACAAAAAATGCTAAAAAACTCCTATATATAATATATATATACACACACTCACACACACTGAGCTACTGATGAAGCACAAGGAAGGAAAATCAAAAAAATTCTACAAAAGGTAAATTATTTCATCTACTGATCAAGAAACAAAAAGCAGTTTATGAAAGATGTGCCAAGTATATGCTAACAAGCATGGTCGGTGTCCTCCATGCTCACGCTGCTCCGCCTGCTACTTGTCTTTGATGCTCCAGGAGACACAGAGGACAGTAGTGGGTCAGTCACTCCGACAGGGGAGAGGGTATCGTCCATCAAGATATCTTCCAGTTTGGATCCCATTTTGGCAGGAACACCGTAAGTACCAGCTGGTTCAGTCACGTTTCCAAGGTTGTCACTGAAGGTGATGGTACCATCAGTGAGATCGAGGGTGGTAGTGCAAGACAGGTCTGTGTGGTGCTGCATGATGTCTTGGTTGCAGTTGTCCAGCACAGGCTCTTGTTTGATGACCCTGTTGACCATATCAGGGGAGCAGAGGCCTGTAGATGGAACAAGGGACAGTCCATGTGCCCGAGCTTGCATCTCAAGTTCCTGTGAAGGATGAGAAGGGAAAAATTAACGAAGAAATCTGAAAACAAAATGTGTCACCCTCCACTCTTGTGTGCTGTCACTTAATAGTCCCCTTCTGCTGCACACAAACTGTTTCCTCCCTTTCCAATAGCGACAAGAGCTTGCACCTTGAGCACTTCCACCCTGCAAAAGTTCACCTGACCATTAGTCTCTTGAAGAGGTGGGTGAACACAGCCCCAACAGAGGTCCTTCACACTTCCTTTCACAACCTACACCACAGCCCCGTAGAACAGACGTTTCCCCTTGGGCCTCTTCCCAAACCAGTGCCACAGCAGGTAAGTTTCTCATCAGGTCAGGAAAGCATTTAGAAGTGGGGGGGGGGAACACACAGAAACAGCAGAAGCACACGCTTAGTAACTTTTAAAAGTCATGTGTGAAAGCACAGCATATCTATATGATGCTTGTAGATTTCTGCTGAGACACTGGTAGGGATATTTCTCATTCTACAAGTCTGGTAGAACTGTAGGTAAAGAGGACAGCCAAAAATGAGCAACCCTATTCCTGCACTGAAAACTTATAAACAAATCATGAGACCTCAGACTAAACGCAGCCTGGGTTCCTTCTATTTTCATAAAAAGCTTAAATTCCACCTTCACATTTAACCATACAGATGCACTTGACTGAAGACAGGTAACAGACGAATTCACTTAAACACCCTTTCTCAAATGCAGCAGCAAAAGAGATGTTTTGCTTCTACTTATGCATTATATTAGGCAAGCATATCACTGCTGTGATTGTACTGTTTCTGGATATTCCTAACACTATGGTTGATTAATAGCCTTTTTTCCATTTTCAAGCTAAAACAACAAGCTTGTAATGGCACACTGCAAGATCAGCGGAGAAGGTGGAACAACAAAGCACTTCTTCCATCAGCTAACATGCCAAAATTAGAAGCTCCTTATCCTGTGCTCAATCAAAATCTAGATAAAAAGGGAAAGTACAGACATCAGATTATTTGCTGCCAGATCAATTTGCCATTATTCAAGGGTCTGAATTTTATGTTATTTTGACTGAGGTTTTTTTCCCCCAGAGAAATCTTGGCAGACATCTCAGCATTGGTCACCATGAATTAGACTGGTGTCTCCTTCTAACCCACATTCCTACAAACAAGCTTCAGTTACCATTATTTGCAGTCACACACTGCAAACATCAAGAGCATTTGCAGCTTATATATCAGCAAACCTGTATTCTGAGCAGCAGATGCCTATTGGCATGTTCCAACTTCTTCTGTCTGTTCTCAAGCTCCTTTGTGCGCTGCTGTTCTCTTTGCAGCTTACGAATGTAGTCCACTGATGCTTTCAGAATAGTTCCTTTATTCCAGCGCATATCCCTTTGAAATCAACACAAAAAGAAAAGTTAACACTACTAAGGAGGCTTTATTTTATAGGCACCACCTTCACATTGGCACCTGTGATTACACCTCACATACACGTCACTCCTGGATAATATTTATTCCAAGTTTATGAATACAGAGAGCATCTGAAATGCACTAGAGGGGGCTCGAGTGCAGCTATTGCGAAGCAGCCTGCAGGACCCCGCAGCTCTCCAGCCCCTGCCTTCTGCATGGTTTGGGACCAGCACTGTGCAGAGAAATTGAAGACGAGGGGCTCCTTTCATTGCCTCATGACAAAGCTGCAAGACAACAACAAAAACACCCAGAAATTCTCAAACATTGAGTAGTGTACTATCTGGGTGATGCCTGATTTCAGCTGGGGAATTAGGACCATATATGACCTGGTGTTTCTGTGCTAAATGACCTGAGGTGATGCCTAAAGACTCAAGCAGCAGTAAGCAAGAGTCATGGCAGCACTGCATCACAGCTGTGTTATGGTAGAAAGAGAAAAGCCCAACATAGCAGCATATCTGTGGTATTGTCCTGCTTGCCTTAGAGGAAGCTAAAGGGCTTCTCTGGAGAGTAGCTATGAGTTACTCCATAGCCTTAAAATAATAGAAACTCTCCCCAAAAGCGTCACAGGGCATTGATTCAGATTTCAGTGAGACTTTCAAGCTCCAGGGGGGGTGCAGGGGGTGTTCCTTGCTTCTGAATCAGCATTAGGAAAGTGCTAAGACAAGTTAGTAACAGTAAAATTACCTGAAAGAACTACTGACAAATTACCACAGACACTGACAAGTTATCAGTGAAAAAACAGTGATGCTTTTTATTTTATTTCCTTTTTCTTGGGAGGGAAGGGGAATAGGATGACTTCTCAGATGAACTGCCCTCCATTTTCAAAGGACTGGTTCTGTCTTGCCAACCTATGGCATCTAATAAATTAAAAGAATCATTTAGCAAGACAAGCAGTAGCTAAGCAGTGAGATCACACAGACTAAGGTCTTGCATCCTGACAGCTCTACCTCTGGCAAGGTGGTCAGTACCAGCATCAACCCCAGCCATGCCAAAGCACAGGCTCCAGCTGGATGCTGAGCTGCTGCACAACAGTATGATGACTGTTTCGTGACAAAAATCACCCAATTAATGTAAAATTCAGCAAGTTCCAAAGGGAAAAATAACCCCCAAGGCTATTTAAAAAGTATAAAGCATTTCTACAAAGCTCAGGAATTTTGTTTTGGTAAATTCTTTCTCTCCCATAAGGATTTTTGTTTTGTCTTTAAATATCTCCCTCCCACAGTCTCCTTGGGCACATTATACTTACGGGTCATTTGACTTGGGTATCAAAGTGCCTAGTTCTTTTATACGATCATTAATGTTAAATCTTCTTCTTCGTTCAACTTTAGGAAAAACAGCACAAGCGTTACAAGTAATATTCACACTTAATTACAACATATAAAGTGCTTCATCAAGGATTTCTTTAAGCGCCTTTGAAATATTTGCCTGAAGCTCAAAATCCAGTGACAGTAATTTGATTTTGCTCTTCAACATAAGGACACACTAAAAGACAGAAGTCTTGTCTATACTGTAAAAACGTGGGACTGCTGAAGTGCCAACGTTAAGCAGAGGCTCTAAAAATGAATGTGTTAGCATAGGACTCAACCGAGGAGCAAATGTTGCTCAAACTCAGAGACAAAAATGTAGATGCTCAAGGATCCCAAAGCAGGAAAAGGGACAAAACATACAGTCTCCTTATGAAAGTAATCTTCCAGATGCAACATTTTGAGGATCCAAAAGTCAAACATAAATACCACTTTTCCTGTGTGAACTCTTCATGCTATGGAAAAGGCTTCTGAGATGCTCAAGGCATGAAACAGTTCCCTTTTTCTACTTCTACAAAATATTCAAGGACAACCTAAGGATCCTTGAAGTCATAAGATGCTCTTTATTTTAAAATGTTCTTTCCCAACATGGAAATACACATTCCCTTCAAAAATGGAACTCACAAAATCCCCACACTGAGGGTGCACACTGATGTTTGAAGTTACAAACTGACACATAGCTAGGATTTTAGATAAATTAAAAAGATGGGGCCAACTTGTGCAAAGTGGACTTGTTAAAAGCAACTGGATCAACTGTTGTTCCAAACAATTCCATTGATGGTAACCACCTTGGCTTGTTGAAAAGAAATCAAAACAGAGTTTAAAATTCAATACTAGATGTAAGCATGTTTCAGAAGAATTTGAGATATCTGATCTATGGACATAATGCAATTAACTGGTACTATGTACTACACGCAGTGTCTCATTCAGATTTAAATCACCAGCACTCAAACCTTATGTCTAAAATCATTACTAGAATTGGTGCAAAATGCAAAGAACCAAAACTTACTCAAGTTGTGATTGTCCTTCTTTTGCCTCTCCTTAGCCAACGCTCTCGCTTCCGACTCTGTAGGAAAAATACATGCTGTGCATGTGAATGAAGTAATTAGATTCAAGTAACTCAAACACAATGTTTCTGTGTGTGAAATATTTGCGCAGGAAGCCTGACTGGTATTTGCCAAATCAATTATTACACCCATTCCAGTGTGCAAGAAAGGCCTGTGATTACCACAACACAGCACTGGTGTTGAACTTCACCTGGAGAGCACCTCTACCCACACTTCCCATACTGAATTCCATGATGAGAATGTTTCCCACGGAGGCCCTGATTCAGCAAGGTATTTGAGGACAGCACACTGCTCAAATCCAACATACCTTCTCCTACGATTACATATAGCAGGCATGCTTACATAGCACACAGAAGCTGAACCAGAGGAACAGCATGCTTACTGCATTGCTACCTGCACAGGATATGAAGCAGCCAGGAGTCAGAGACTCTACTCACCGGAATTAAGGTTATGTCCTTTAGTGGCACATGCACGCACATCACCACAAGATTCAAAGTGTAACTTAAGCGACCTATTAAAAATTTTCCAGCTACACTAACTGCTCTTACTACATGAAAAGAGATGAAAAATTCAATACCTTTATTAGGAATAACACTAGAAAACAATGGCCTTTGCTTCAGGCAAAGCAAACATTAAAATGACAACAACCACGCTGCACATCAATCGTCTCCTCGGCTCAGCACTGCTCTTAACTTTCCTCCACACTTTTGTTATCAGACTTCAGCATGCAATAGTTCAGGCAAAAGCAAAACTGTATTTGTTATTTACAGATCTCATCTGATCTTGCATTTCTCAAGCAATTTTAAGTATTTTCATATGTTTGCTCTACCCTTTTTAATTCTTGAAATAGATAGTGTCATTAATCCTTGCCCTGTTGCACTGAAATGTCAAAACCAGAAAGCATTACTTGGCTTCACAGCAGGCCAATGAGAAGGAATGAGTGTACGATCTATTATCACATGCTCCATTATGGAAACAAAACCCCTCAGTGACTCCAAGTTTCTTGCCTGCATTATTTTGTTTTTAAGGAATATGGATTATGGCCCATCCAGTTAAAAATAACAGCTGATAAGAGTTTTCTTGGACGACTGAAAGCTTACTACTTCCCTGCTTAAAATACAGCCCTACTGCAGTATTATACACAGTGTAACAAGTCATATCCTCTTCCAGGCTCCCAAAGGATTCCCAAAAAGTTCAAGAGATCACTGCAAGTCTTAATAAAATTTGAGCTTAATCTGACCCTGCCTTATGAAACAAGTATGAGGTTTGTAAGCTGAAAACTGATACAAACAGCACGCCTGGGTGAGCTGGACTCCCGTTAAATGCTTCAGTAACTACAGTGGAGAACTCAATGACCATTATGAACACCAGATGCTGGGGTAAAAGATTTGATTTGGGGGGGGTTCATCATCATTTTGATATTTATACAGCAGGATGAAGAGAAGTTTCTGACCAATGCAAGATTCAAGTACTGCAACCTCTTTAAAGCCTAGCTCAAAGAGTAAAATCAGGAAATGGAGAACCAGAAGGTTCCTGCCTGCAATTACATGCTGATTTTAAAATCGTTGGCTGTCAAAAAGCACAATCAAACAGTGCTTTCTGCACAAAGGCTTGGCGAGATCAATGTCCAAATGACTGCTGTTAAATCTGAGTTTCATTTCTAAACCTCTCATAGCAATCTGCTAGCATATATTTTGAACAGAAAAAGCACTTGCCTAAATAATGTCTTTGTACAGGTAAATGTAGCATGCAGCCATTAAACTTGGTTCAGGTCTATTCTGATACACAGGGGACTTTCATAAGACCACTTCCCTCACTGGCTTCCCTTCTCTTTCTGCTTTCCTTGCCTGAAGTCTTACACAACCATCTGCAGTGAATCCAGCAGCCTGGGCATCCAACAAGTTGGATTTGCAGTCTACAACCACCTTTAACTTTCTATAACTGGGGCAACGAAACTATCTGTAATGCAGAACTCGGAACAGTTCTCATCCCCTCCCACCCTCCTCTTTACATAGTACAAGCTTCTCTTTTTCTAGCAGCCACAAATCATTGTGCAGTTTCTGTGTCTTCATTTGGTGCCTAACTCAAACTTGGTGCCATCATATAAACGCAAAAATATCCGCCAGCTCAGAGATTTGGCATTTCCTCCTGAGGAGCTGACTCCTGGGCTATTAAAACTGCTCTACTTCAACTAATTCCTGCCCAGAACCTGCTTTGCAACTGAGTCAGCCTGAGAATTTTCACAACAGAAACACAGAAAGACGGGAGACAAGACAGAAACTCTGCCTCTACCATACTGCATGCAGTATGATTCTTTGTTGGGCTTAAGAATAGCCATTTCTGGGGATTATGATAACTGTCATTAGTTATAGCCTTTAAAGTGAAGGAAAACAGCAAAAATAAAACATGCTTGAGAATATGAAACTTATTTCTTCCTTCCAACTATTTAGATTTTGCTTAGAGAAAAAGGATTTTAATGCCCCTCTTCCCTCCATCTGCCTCCCAGAGCTTATTCACAGCACTGCCAGAAGAACCAGTATGACAAGAAACCTACTTCATTTTCATCTTAAGAGATATGTATTCTCCAGGGTCAAATCCTACACTTTATAGGATCTAGGTATCCAGATTAAATGTTACAACAGGTTATTTGTTCATTACTGCCCTGCCCCACTAGAGTGAGGCCTCAACACGTAGCATTCCTCAACAAGAATCCCACAGAAACTCCAGATGTGAGGTTTCTGAAGTTTGGTGTTGACAGAGCAAACAATGAGCCCAAACTAGAAAACAATTCTGCAAGAGAAGCACGGAAACTTCCAATGACACAATGCTTTCAGTGCGCAGATCTGACTATAACAACTAGGGACTTTAACTTATCATGTCACAGTGAACACACACATGCCCATATATGAACACAACTGCACATACATCTGCTAAAAAATGGTCTGCAAAGCAAAAGATAACTGTTCGTCCACATATTCTTTCTCGTAACAGAACTTATGTCCAATATCACCTGAATTCAAAGCAATTACGCTATTACTCCAAGGTGGTATTTTAGACATATTTACCTGTGAGCTCCCTTTTTATATTAGGAAGATTAGCTGGACAGGAGTTGCTGATGTTTAGTCCTGGAGGAGGCATGCTTTGGTTGCCATAAAGGTCAATCAAATTGCCAGACACAGGCAACTGGAAAAGATAAACAAGCAAAAATATCATTTTGTTTGTCCTTATGAAAGGCTTTGTACAGAAGAACAGTTAGGATCTGATAAGAAATCTGTGCTTTTCTTCTGCAAACAGTGTGCAGTGAGGTCAGCAAAAGGTATGCACAGGCATGAGGAACAAAACACCTACATTGGGAAAATTCTGCTCTTTCTCATCATGAATACACAGAGGATATGCAGAAGAGGTAACAAGCTGACAATACTGATGTATTGTTGCTCCTTACTCTTCTGTGAAGCTATTCTATCTGCACACCCATCACTTCTCTAACGCAAAAGAAAGAGACTACAGCGCTCTTCTGGAGGAAGGCCCCCTTCTTCCAGGAATATGTGAGTGAAAGTACTCAGCAAGTTGTCACATGCTCGAGGAAGAACACTGTATTTTGGTGTGTTTGAAAGCTACCTACACAGAAAACATTTAAGCTTAACTTGTTTTTCGCCTTACGTAACAAGAATGTGCACCAGTAGGAGGAAGTTATTTTTATATTAAGTTCTCAATTACTTGTTCATTCTGCTGTTCTTATTTAGGTACATTTAAGCAAGGAGATTTACAGAGAAATAGGTTAGTATTCCAACAAGACTTACCAAAGCTATCCCTTTAAATTGAAACGTATTTAAAGTTGTTTACATTTGTCCTGAGTGGATTATTTTACCCATCTCTTATTTGCTTTCAAACCATGTTTTGAAGAGACAGGTATAAAACACTTTGATATCTCGTTTGAGTGGCAATACTTATCATTGTTGCTGCAAAGAAAACCCATCCCTCCGAGACATTGATCCTGCAGAGATTAGAGTAAGTAATAAACTTTACACCCATGTAAATAATGCTGCTGAATACAATGGAGTGAGTCACAGCCTAGGCTGGTCCTTGCCAGACTGAGACCTAAGAAAATTGTCATCTAGAGCTACTCAAGAAGCAAAGTTGATATGCAGCCATTAAAATACTGACAGCTAGACGCTATGCTGATACTTATCTTCAACAGAGAGCGGCCAACAACTAATCAATTTTTCAGTGACAGAGGAAAAATGGAACTGAAACTGAATTCTGACTTCTCACCAAGATTCAGCTTCACAAATCCTTGCCCTCCCTTTAGCTCTTGAGCACAACATATTGAAAATGAAAGAAGAAAAAAGGAACATCTACCATAAAGCAAAGGTCACAGTTGTTCGCCACAGACTGCGGACCCAGTTGTGACCTACCCACATTAATGTCAGGGTGATCACTGCTCTACAAGCTACCCCTTTTATCTTTTGGCCCCTCAAACGCATCCATGACACAGGCACAGCAATAGCGTCATACACCCTTCTGACTTGGATGCGCTTTTTCTATTCATGCTCTTAAGCATGGGGAGAGCACAAAGACCTTGTTGTAGCTCAGGGACTTGAAGTTCAAAACCAGACATGTGAAATCTAATTAGGAATTTCAGAGAAATGAAATATGGAGAATGGTTAAGGTCACCAAGCTGTTTTCCCTGCTGCAAGATGAATCCTGCTTGCTACAAGTTCATGGGTTTTATTTCTTTTTCCAAAGAAACACAGATTTCTGTGTAAACAAACAGGACCTGTCCAAGCAGTCACAACAGAAGGGGGCAGTAACACAGACGGTTGCAGAATGGGCACACTGAAGTCCAGCAGAACTTGCATGCACCAGAGAAACCCAACCAAGAGCTGTGCACCAACCTGAGCGCAAGCACTGCTGATGTAGCATCAGCTAAATAAAGGAAGATGAAGGGAGAAATCTGCGCTGCTAGTAAATGTTGCAGGCTTGTATGTGCACATGAATGTTTATCAAGGAAGTCTGTATTAGGTGTAGATACCAACGGTCTCAATTTAAACCCCACAGGTCAAAGCTTCGGTTATAACTTTTTACTATGAGCGTGACTACACATATGGTCCACACTCAGTAGGATCCCCTCCAGGATGGCTGAAAATCACATTTTTGGGACTAACTTTACACAATCCCTTTCAAATTAGAAACATAAAGTGTACCTAATACATCAGGTTCACCTCAAAAGGCTAAAACACTGCTAAAGGTAAGGTGAAACAGAGGTATATCCTCTGTTTGCTATTATATTCCAGGTCCCAGAGGGATAAAAATCAGTTAACTCGTAAGGCAAGACCAACAATCATCAGTGCAGAATTTATAGAACTGGAGAAGGGAGAGGATCGCTATGCTGTGGGCACTGGTTTGAGATGGGCAAGGCATCAGAGCTCTGAGCACACAAAAGCAGCTACTAACCTGAAATGGGGCAAAAAAATGCCCCAAAAAAGGATCTTATAACACGCATAATGCAGCAACACTTAGAATTTATTTCAAATGCATCCTACTGGAAGAAACTGTATAAACTTAAATGTTGTTTGCCATCATTTCTGCTCTTATCTCCCTTACTATCACTTTGTATCTGTTTTTTTTTTCTTCATTAATAGCTGCTTTTACATACAGAAATTACAAATATGGTAATTATTACTGCAGATTCACCATAAGTGTACATTCAGGGGAGTCTGAGGCTTTCCTTTCTCCACTACTCCAACAAAACAAGCACTGACATTCAGGCCATTTGGGCTCTTTATAAAATCAATGAGACCTTGGCTGTGTGATCAGCAAGGCTGTTTCTAAGGTACCAGTAAATACTGAAACGGGTTCTGCTCCCCAGCTCATGCAGCCTACAATGCATTGTGCTGTTCCTTTATTTTTAAGCACATGCTCCTCAACAATCCCTGAAATGAGACTCCTCTGGAGTTAACTTCCACAGGGAAGTCACATTAAGAAATGAAGCTGCATGAACTTACATGGCTTTCCATGTTGTGCTCCTGCTAGGATTGATTAGTTGGATGAATCAATTGTACTCTTTTATGCCAAGCTGAGAAGACTTTACACATACCTATGTGCTCAATCACTAGGTGCTATCTACGCAGAAAACCCTTTTGACAAATTAGTGACCATTCTGTGATACCCTTCACCACAGAAGCAAAGCCAGTTAAGCTGTGACCCAATACCAAAGTTTACAAACACTTCTGCAAGAAGTTGAGTGCAATGAGCCCTTTTCTATTAAGAGGCTTTTGGGAGCTTCCCTTAGCTCACTCTACACAGAAATCCCCTATTTTTCTTATCAATTAAGTACTGTTAACAAATGTAACAAACTAGTCCTTTTGTTCTCTGTTGGTTATGGAACAACGCAGCCTTTGTTGCAGTCTCAGCACGGCTATTTATAGGTTGGATCTCTTTAAAGACTATTTCCTCTCTTGATTCCTTCCACCTCTACTTAACTCAGTCTACAGACATTAATTCCTTGTTAGTAAAATGTTGCGTGTTTTAAGAATTAAATCCTGTTCCAAAAGGAAAGTGTTACTTACACCAGGTTCAGTTTTCTACCAAACCAATGGTAAGGAAATATGGTTCAATTTCCAACTCTTCAGGTTAATTCCGAGACTAAAATACGTTTTTTTGCCGCTAGCAATTTAAATGTATTAATGTAAAGTCTTAATTCTACTATTTCATATCCTTAATTTTACAGAATTCACCCCACACAGTGGGGCAGCATCCAAAATTTAACAGATAATGTGGATCATGAAGCGTTTACGAGGTTTCTTGTCACACATCAAACAGGAGGGATGCAGACTACCTTAAATATTGACTACATGGACTCCTTGCACCGAAAGAGTGCAGAGTACCAGCACATCTGGAAGCAAAGAGCTTCTGTAGGAATCCCTGTGGAATGAGAAAGCACAAAGAAATCCAAGTCCCCTCTAACTGAACAGGTCCCAGTCCAATGGAACTTCAGAGAAAGGACTCAGGGAAACCTGATTCCTCATCAAAGTAAGATTTTTTACTGAAGACTGTTTAGGTTTTCCTCTCCCATCCCAGGACAGCTCTCCCATTCCAGGACAGCTCTCCCATTCCAGGACAGCTCTCCCATTCCAGGACAGCTCTCCCACTCCAGGACAGCTCTCCCATTCCAGGATAGCCCTCCCATTCCAGGACAGCTCTCCCATTCCAGGACAGCCCTCCCATTCCAGGACAGCTCTCCCATTCCAGGACAGCTCTCCCATTCCAGGACAGCTGCACTTTTCCAGTCATCCTGGATTAAAGATTAAATTAAAATTAAAAAAAAATTCATTCTTTCAGTAGGACTCTGCAGTGATTTCTCCATCTACTCAAAGGGTACCCTCAGAAAGGGATGCTGGTGGGCTGTTTCCTGCAGCATGTACCTTGTCTCAGAGGGCTGTGAGAATCTGTGGGAGCATAGGATTAGGTTAACATGACACAGACGACTACTGCCAGCAAATGTGGACCTATGCTACAAAATGGATCCTGTGTGGTAAAATCTGCAACTGTTGGCACTAGATAAAAAAGAAAGACGCCAGCAGTGGCAGACATCTATCCGTCCAGATCTAACAGCTCTTAAGCACAAGGCAAAAAGTTCACTGAAACTACCCTCCACAAAAGATCAAAACAAGATAATGCCAGAAGTACGATTACACTAATGCTCACAGCAATGTGAACCAGCAAACAGAAACAGTGATTTGCTGGTAAACTGTGCCTTCCCTCACTCACCAGTTTTCACACCTGTGTTCTTGTCTTCTGCCACAGGCCTCCTACTTCCTCCACCTCTGTTCAGTTTCTTCAGCTTCTTTATTCCTTCCCTTTCTGCTTGTTTTGAAGGCTGCTTTTTCTTTTGTTTGTTCAGTTTTGTAACATCACTGCTGCCATCTAGCTAGGGGCTTCTCTGCATTTGAAATGAGGTTAAGCTAAAGCTCTGATGTTGAACTAGAGCATCTCTGGGCAGTGATACTATCACATCCTTAAGCATGGTGAACAGTTTCTTACTTGAACATGAAAAGATACAGGAATCTGGGGTGCTGGAGGTTCCTTCTAGGCTGAGTTCAAGTATAATGTCCATGGTGATCTTTAACACTGATGGCTATGAGCTCACTCCTGGTAGCCCAGTTCATTCCTCTCTTACAATCCTCTCATGCACTAGCTTGACTTTGAAATAAGAAAAGCAAAATTGCCCTTTGTATTCTCTCAACCTGATTCCAGCGTTCATTTTTAAATTCATATTTTCCATTGCAGCTGCAAACCTTAACCTCTTCAAAGAAAAACTAACTACGCTCTATGGGACAATACAATAGCTACTTAATTGCTTGAAAAAAACAGTCACGCTAATGTTTAGCATTCTCTCAATTAGACAATTAAACTTAGCAGGGAAACTAGAAGGAAAAGAACATTGTACCGTATTTGCCATTTGCAGGGCTGGGTCCACCAAGCCAAGGATTTCTTCATTATAACTTGACTCCAGGCTAATTATGTCATCGATCACATCATCCATCTGCAGCAGAAAAGGTGGACAAAGGAAAACAGAACAGTTATCGAAACACTAGGATACAGAGGCCTGACAAAGCACCTAAACCACACATGAGCTCTCTGCTGTACAGGCCCAAGCAGAGGTGCTCCAATCCCCCAGCTATGACTCCTGCTATTCAGTCAGGACAGACAGGTCACGACAAAGCTGAAGCTTCATGGTCTAACCCATTCTTGCCACTAGCAATTACCCTGCAATTCCTGCCCCAACACACTGTTCCACCCAGGAACACAGGAAGAGATAGCTTCCAATAGAATGAGTTATGGTAATGGTGTGAATCCCTTTCCCCTGTGCAGCTCTGCCTGCCTACCCTTCACCTCTTAATTCTAGTTGTGGGGTCAAAGCCTGCGTACAGACAGTGATCCCAAGCCTCTGGCACCTGCAGAGGAAAGAGAGGGAGCAAAGGCTTGCTGGCTGCTGGGTGACAGGCTACCCACCTCAACAACAGAATCCACTGGATGGTCCCTCATACACCCTCCTACTAAGCACCACCCAAGAGAAGCCTGGAAGTGGTTTTAGGTGGTGCAAGCCATCCTTTTTTCCAAGGCTGGGCTGGAAGGTGTCTCCATAAGCTCCTGCACTGTCAGGATAAAGAGAGCCCTTCAAAACACCCATGCAGGTGCTCCAAACTGTCCTGCAGGATTGACTATATCCTTTTTGCTCGCTAGAAAAAAGGAGCCTAAATGACAATCACCTATGAAAATCAATGCATATTGTTGGTGGCAGAAATAGTGGTATATAGTATTTTTGTACCAGCTCCAGAAATCATGATCAGAATGAATTAAACTGTTCAAAGTGAGGGCAAAAAAGGAACTAACAGTTACACAGCCCATACATGAAGTCTTGTTACCAGAAATAAAAACCCCTTAGTTTAAAAAATAAATTAAAAAAGAAAAATTAAAAAAAAATGAAAGAAAGAAAGAAAAAGGATGACTACTGAGGATGAATCAGCATGGATGGATTAAAGTCTTATATCATTATTTTAAACACAAGTGTGATGTGCACAGAAACATGATCTTAGAAATATCAGGACAAGGAGACATACATGCAATCTTGGGAAAACTGCATTAGGAAAGATTTTAAGTGAGACCTTAATGTACAATTGATACGTTCTTCTGCTCTAGTGCTACAGTGCTACGAAAGCATTGTCCCTCTTCAGATACCTTAATGCGCTTTAGACATCAATGCTAACAAATGCTGTTATTTTGTTCCTTAAACATATCTGATATTCAGCTTCTGAAAGGAGCTACAGGGCAAGTTTATTCTTCAATACAACTTCTAACAAACACGCTGTGCTGCAACTCCTGTGTCATCCAGTACCTGCATGCATGATGCTCGTGAGTGTGTATTCAGGGCCGGGCACTCACTCTCAACCCTGCTTTGCTCTTCAAATTTATAAAATCCCTGCAGAAATAAAAAGAAAAAAAAAAGGGAAAAAAAAAAAAGGCAAAGCATGGATCTGAGTTCATGGCACAGTCTCAGTTCCAAAAGGAGCACGATTTAAACAAGTCATGCACACATGTGCCCGATGACACAGCAAAGTGAAGCTGTAAATATCTTGGGGGGGGGGGGGGGCAATACCTGGATACAACTGGGACAACAGGACAGAACTATCTGATTTTCATTTCTTTCAGTGCTTTGGAGCACAAGTAATTTCTCCTGCACATGCAAAATATGTTTTGAAATAACTGTTTCTCAAAGCTGCAATATTTTACTCGCGGAGTACATCTATATTAAAGACCTGGCACAAAGGCTTGAGACGGAAGGATGAAGGGACACAAGGGGCTCAACAATTGTCTTTCATCTGTCATGTTACAAAGCTATTGATATGATTTTTAGGCTTGCTAACATAATTCAAGCCATCTTCCTTCAGCAACTGAGCACAGAAAGTTTTTGTCAAAGATTAACACGAGGTTACAGAGGACTTCTAGGCATACGCTAGAGAAGTATTCTATTTGCAGCACTGAACTCATCATGAAACAGAAACCAGTAACATTTTAGGATATATTAACTTGGATAATCTGGCCTTCCAGCTAAGCATGAGACTTACTCAAATTTTACTGTAAAAATATCTAACATATCTCAAAAAGCTTTGTGGTTATTTTTTTCTCTTTGCTCTTTTTACAGGTATGAGCCATAAATAACATTATTTCAGAAAGCTACAGCTTATAAAACAGCTTTGTATTCTCCAAAGGTCAACTGTTCACTGCGTGCACCAGGCAAGGGGGGTGAAAGAAAAGTAGCTTTGATAAGCATAAATTAGCTAAAATAGTTCAAAACAGAGGAGGTTAGAGGGACACAGGTATTCTGCCAAAATATTCTATGTAAATGTATATTAGGCAGGCAGACACAGAGGTAGTAGCTGCCCTTTCAAACTGAACAGATCAGAAAACAACAAACATAGCATCTCAAGAATGAGAAATACAGAGTGAAACAGTAAGAAAGCAGATTATAGTTTCATTTTACTGAAGAATACGAACAAGGAGAACGTATTACCTCTTTCTCACAGTTGGAGTTAAGGGTAAGCATAGCCATTGGGCTGTTGGGTGCGCTGCTTCCAGTTCCAGGTGGCATGACATGATCTCCAGGCTGGTTTGGACATGGCAAGCTCAGGGCTTGGTTGGCATGTTTGTTTGCTAGAGTGGTAGAGAGGTACTGCTTTACCTGCTGCCGCTGGGCTTGCTGAATGTGGTATTTGGTTGGATTCTCAAGGTGAGTCTGCACCTGTATGACACAATTTAAGAAGTGCTTTATGTACATCCATGATACCAACTGCAGCATGATACACACGAGCTATCAACTTGAGCTATAAACTTGTGACATACAGACCAGCTAAGCATTTGACTTAAGTACGAACCTGTGCAGCTCTAAGGAATACAACAGAGCTTCGCTAATTCACGTTCAGTGGCAAGAAATCAGTTTATGACCTAGTGTTTCAATAAGTGACTTAAGGGTAAACCAAGAAGTCCACTTATTTTTCTACAACATGAGGTTTCTCACTTAAGACCAACACTCAGGTTCTCCAGTTTACACAGATACTCCCAAACAGACAGCTCTGCGCTCAGACCTTCATGCCACATTTAGTTTTCACTAAAATATGAAGAAATGAGGTATTGCAAGAGTCATCTATTAGTAGATACATTAAAATCAAGTGTTATGGATGGCGATCCTTTATCGGCTATCAAGTAACAGAGAGATCAAAATGTTCATTGTTGGCTTTTTTCGGTTTTGGTTGTTTTATTTAAAGTAACACATAAGGTTAAGAATTAAAAATAAGAGGAACAAACTATCATTGTGCCTACAACTTATTTATATCTCAGAAATACAGCCTAAACCATATACAAATAAGACAGCCTGTTTATAAACACATTATGCAAATAAGATGCAAGAAGAGAAAGAAGTGTTTCAGCTCAGATCAATCACTGTCCTCAGATACAGCTATTTCTGTATTCAAGATAAGCTTTCCAGTACAAAGATTATTTCTTTCATATACAAAATAGGAAGAACTCTTACCCAACTACTCTCATGCACCACAAATAAGCAAGAGAAGAAAGCCAATTTTTTTTCCATATAAAAATTTTCCCCATATCCTGGAAACACTTTGTCACCTTTCTTCAATCATTTATGGTTTTATCGGAAAGTAGAAAACAAATCTAATTATAATGTTACTTTGAAAAGCTTTTTGCTTTAAAACAGCTCCGTTAAAGTGACTTTTACGGTTACAAAGGACCCTTGTGGAGGGAAATGAAATAAAAGCACATTAGATACTAGAGGAAAAGGATTTAATGTATACTGTAAGCCTTCTTAGCAATAGGTTTTAAAAGAAGTCCGCAATCACAACTCACCTGATAATGATTATACTCAAGCATTTCCAGCATATTACTAAAAGGTGGCAAGAGAAGAGACTGCAATATCCTTCAGTCTAGGCTACTCCAGTTTGAGGGATTCACATATGGAAGAAGGCATCATAAACAAGCTACCCCAAAACAGCAGAAGAAACTTGAAAGCTCAGACTTATAGTAGCCTAGGATAATTAGCCATGCATGCAGAGAAACAAACAGTTCACACAGGAGCTCCTCTTGGAAGCTATGCAAGTTTAGTCCTAAGTATTGGTATTATCTTTTTCCCCCTGGCTTTGATGTCATGCTTTTCACAAACATGAAAGAATCTTTTAAGTGATGAGCTATCAAAGTCAGATTGACAGTTTGCTCAAGGCTAATTCGCTATTCATCTTTCGTTCCAGTCGTACTAACAGACAATGGTATTTTTCTTCAGCAGCAAGGTTAAAAGTTTCTAAGTAGAGAGTAAGGAATAATCGAACAAATGCCCCATGAGCGTAATGCGTATCCCCTGGCAGTGGGGTGCACTGGATAAACCCATGGGGCTACACAGTCCTGTCATCAGCTTCCTGGTGCCCCACCAGTCTACAAGGGACCTGCAGCCGAACACGGAGGATATGAAGAAGCTCTACCACATCCTCAGCCTCCTTAATGCTTCAGGGACCATTATTTCTGTCTCACTGTACAGTTAGAAGTCTTCCAGTTCAGGAATGGTTGACAATGGGCTTAAGCATGTCCCAGATGCACTTATTTGCACTTACGCACAGTCATGGCACTGTGCGCAGCCCCTACACCTTCCAGAACTTACTTTTTCTTTCTATCTAACTCCTCAACAAAAGCCTGTACTCAGGCACAAGCATCAAAAGTTGTTCAATTTACATTTTCCAAAGTCTCTGCTGCATAGGGAGGCACACTTGAGACTGCATTTCTAGAGAGTTTAATCTGATCTGTTGCACTAAATCGCAAGACAACACAGTACGAGAAGTCTGCTGTGATAAGTACATCACTTGCTTTGTCAGTCCCAAACTGCGTTATCAATTTTCCTGCCACCAGTGGCAAGACTTATGCTACCCAGGTAAGTCTATTTTTCTCTTACATTTTCATCTTCTGAGCAAATGCAGTTATCAGTAATCAGTTTTTTTTTTTGTAACACTTATCTTGGAATATGTTATTTTTAAAGCAAGCCCGATTTATCTGACAGAATTTGCACATTCCCTTTCCTCTGCAGTCATCAGATACCACGGCTGCTCTCCAGGCTCCATGGGATGGAGCAAGGCCTGTCTTATCTGCACCCATCTCCTACTCACCCTCTGCATCCCCAGGAGACAGATCAGAAAACTTCCAAGATCCACAGCTCTGTGTCATCAAATATTACAGTATCTTAAGTATATACTAACACACTGAACTGACACCACTACACATCAAGTTTGAAACATGCACTGCTAACTGACACAGGACTTTAATTGGAAAAAAAAAAAAAAAAGTATGCCTATTTCACAAGATCCTACGCTCCCCAAGACTTTGCTGCACTATCCTACTTTAGGTTAGCCCGCATCATTTTGCTACTCCACAATTCCTCTCTCTGTCAAATGGGCTGTACTGCTGCCCTGGGTTCAGCAGTAGCAGTCATTTTTCTCCTTCTTAGTAGCTGGTGCAGTGCTGTGGCTTTGACTTTCAGCCTGGGAACAGCACTGATAACACCAATGGTTTCAGTCGTTGCAGTAATGTTTAGTCTGACCAAGGACTTTCTGAGTCTCATGCTCTGCCAGGGAGGAGGGGAAGCCAGGAGGAAGCAGAGATAGTGAGTATCCTTTTCTGCAGTCTCCACCTCAGAGAAGCCAAATACGTCTACTTGGACAAGTGTCCCAAGATGCAGCAGTCATGGTCAGCCACAGATAAACCATAACACAGTCTTACTTTTTTACAAAAAGTCTGACAAATAAAGAGCTGCAAAACAAACCCTACAATTAAATGCCATTACTACAAATATGAAACCGTGAATAAAAGCTTTAACTTAAATAAGGTCTAATTCTGGTCCTCAGCCCTTTCTTGACTTTGGGGTGAAGAATAGCTCTTGTTGTTCTTCCAAGTTCACAAGACACAAAGTACAAGATGACTGCTCATTTGGATACATGCCCTAAGAAATGCATCTGAATGGGAACATGCAAGAAATGTGAAGCAGCTTGAAACTAAATCCTCTGGATCTCCAAGCCATCCATCTCCAGGAATCTCAACCCAAGCTTTGGTGTAACATTACTGAAGCAAGGAGAACATTGGGTTTTCGGCACTTGGGTACTGACAAGTAAGAAGTAATGGAAGTATCATCTGCAGAACCTTGGAAATCATTTAAGACAAGATGGCAAAACCAGCTAAATTTAATCACGCCAGAGTAAAAGAAGAATTTGGGTACAAGGTGCTACAGATCAAGTGACAGCCTACAGCCTGGATTCAAGGAAACACCTGGAAGAAGGCTGTACTTCCAATTTGTGCATACTTGGAGTTGTTCGATTATCAGGGTTCTGCTTACACAGGAAATGCAGAATAGCGCTGTCTCAGAAGTAGAGGGCTAGAACTGGTTTCATGCTAGAGCAGCCTTCGATACCAGCTCAGAAGCATCTCCATGGGCTGGCTCCAAGCACAGTTACAGCTGTCACTGTATCAGGCACTCCTGCACTATGAGTCTCACAGGTTCAACGGTTCAAGCTCCATCCATTCTTGCCACGATGACACTGAGCTAGTATGTTTCTTCTTGAGCTGAAGCGCTAAGAAAAGCAGTGTAAAAATAATCAGCTTGACTGCACCCATATGTAACCCAGTTTAGGCCCTACAAGACTCAGCTGGGCTAGAAATGTTTGGAATGGAGCCATGCTGATTACTCAGCACTCATCTCTTGCTCTTTGGAACTACCCTGGAGAACAACATTATTTCAAGCAGCGAAAAAGCTTTCTGACATCTTCACTAATCTCGACATCAGATTACTAATTCCAGTGCATACATCCAGCTCAAGTACCTGAGTAAGGGAAAAACAGCTCCTGAGGAGCTGCCTGTATTCTTCCACATCACAGAAACAACAGTATATCCATAAAACCCACATCCATAGAGCAGATTTTTCCCAGGCCTTGCATCTAGCATCAGTAGAGCAAACAATCATTGGCTTTCATTAGCTTTAAGCATACACAGCATACCAGTGGGAATTTTAGGTCTACTTCAGACTACATTCTTCAAAACCCTTGTATGACATTACACAACAGTGACAGGACTCCCAAGCAGACCCACATACTTCATTCAATCTGAACAACTAAAAATGTTTCCTGTTCAGGTAATCAGGGGCTCAGGAATTTAAATGTAAAGCATAAAGCTCAAATAGTTCCTCTGTATGAATCTAGCACAAGCAATTCAAACATTACTTCTGACACCTGCTCCTCCTGTCAAGTCTTGCTGGGTATCACTCAGACTTCATTTGTTAATAACTCGTTAATAATGGCAAGAACTTGGAACAGGCCAATCAGGAAAACTATCAGGAGCAAAATATTAAATGAATTTGAGGAGAACAAAGCTACACTTGAAACCCAGATGTCAGAAAAGGACTTGTCCACTCTGAGGACAGTGATCCCTTCCTGCATCAGGAAGCCCTGCCTGCACAAGTCTCCTTCCTCCCCAAGACTTCCTTTACCAGCTCTTGGGCTTTCCCACTTTTCATCTCCTCCTGTCTCATGGCAGGGATCACACCTCCATCTCCCTCATCCCCTCAGGCCAAGGCCATCACCACTCCAGAGCCCCTGGCCATCCCCACACTGGGGATTCCCCATAGGTACTACCCAGAGCCAGTGCCATGATCAGCCTCTGCCATGCTCAGGTCTAACTGCTCAAATGGGAGCCACTGTGCAGCCAAAAGAAACTCCCCATGTCCACTGGAGTTTACAGGACACAAAACCCATCTCCTAGCAAAAAGCAAGTAGCTAAGAACCATGACATGGAGGTAAGCAGTGGAGACCTCATGCCTGTGCATGCAACGCTGAAGATGCCCCAATCTTCTGCTGGCACAACACAAGTGACAGAAGGCCATGCCAATGCCAGCAGCTCTAGGCTGCCACTCTTCCTTGGCCCCCTCCAGCTGGGAAAGAGCATATTCCCGTTCCCCAGACAATGAGTAAGGATATTCTTCTCCTCAAAAGCATCACTGAACCTTCCTGTGACAGTAAAGCCAAACCACTTGATGCTTCATTTAAGCAGAGATAGGCATGGGCAGAGGGACATACCAGAGATTTACAGAGGACAGCTAACTAAGGGGAGGAAGACTTTTCTTCCTCAACCCCACTTTTTTCTAATTAAAAAGATCATTTGTTTCGAGCAAATTGCCTTAGGACTTACAGTTTATAATCACAAATAAAACACTTTTTGTCAGTCTTCTCAGTTCAATGGAACTTTTTGTTGCTTAGACAGCTAAATGTCATGGGATTTTTATGAAAGGTTAAAATTCTGTATAATTTAACAGTTAATGGTACTCAAAGAAAAACGATACAAAACCACATCCACTTGTGTTCTGCAAAGACTACAGGCTTCAGTTGGGTCTTCTGCAGTAGGAAGCCTCTTCAACATGGTAGTCCAAGGCTTCAAAGCTGCTTTTTCAAGCTGCTTTGACCCATCACTTTCAAGGATAAAAATCCAAAAACAGCAGCAATAAATTGTGTTCTAGGACCCTGAGTAAAACCAGAAAGCTGTATAAGTGTCTATCCTTTCACATGGGAGAACAGGGAAATCTCTGAATTACATACAAGATAATTAGCGCCTCTTACAGCAAGATTTATTCTCCTTCAGTTTTCTAATGCAGGTGCAAGATTCTGCAAGTCATATTCACCAAAGCTTGACTGAATAAATCTGAAAATCCTAAAGACCAGAAAAGAACTTCATATTTCATTGAAATATTGATCCTGCGTTTCACTGCAGTGCCTGAAAGAATCCTCCTAACACCCAACTCCAAGCAATCCAAATAACCAACCAGACAATGGCTTAACTCATCCTCAGAGACATTTTCTATATGCTGCATTCAAATGTTAAGCAACAGCATCACATTTTTTCCCCTAAGGACATCAGTGGCCTGAAGTAGCTTTGCAAGAGTTCAGTCCTCTTGCTTTCTGAAACCTTTCCTGTTCAAGAACAAGCAGCTACTGCCTTCAAAATATAACCAAAATTATACTGATTGGTATGTGACAGATCATTCCCCATAGGGCCACTGTGAATTTAATGCTAGATAAACCTATTCAGTAACTTCTCCAGCTGCCATTCTCCCCTTCTCACCATCTTTTCCAGAGCTTATTTGTTCCCCTTCCATTTAGACTCTAAGCCAAGAAAAGTGGACAGAAGAAGACTGACCAGAAAGCAAAGAGCAGGAAAAAGGTGAAGTTACTTGCATTGACTACAGAATGACAAGCAGGATGAGTTGATTCCAGCATTGTATCTTAGAACACAGCCAATGAATGACACAAATTAGCACAATAAAACTCCCTGGTTCTTTAATTCATCCAAAAAAACCCGTCTGAACTTGAAAAATCACGGCAGGTACCAGAAAGTCATCTGGAATCATGACTGCAGTTCAAGTGAACCCAACAGTTATCTTCAATCACCAATGGTTACAGAAAAGAAAAGGCACATTGTACAGAATGAAGATCACTTATATAACTACACGTTGTTTTGCCCATCACCAAAAATTCCTTTGTATAATGTGACTTTTTATCCAAATGAAAGACATGAAACAGACAAAAAAGAACCAAGTTTTTTTGGACTAGCATTTAGAAACTACACTTTAGTTACAGAAGCACAGAACAGTGTCTAAGGAAATTAAAGAGAGGTTAAACAGATATGCTTACGGAGACAGGAACTGGTGTCTTTTGCAGGTCAGTGGCATGCTAGCTGCTATTCCACAAGTACAGTTTTCAGAGAGGATTCAGTCCTTTGAAGTCCTGCATTTATTTTATTAGTAAACCAGCATTTCAGCTGTTTACTTCCCCAGATACATGCCATAAATTTCTATTTATACAGTTACTGAGAGGATACCAAAAAGCACTGTAATATTTTAGGACAGACAAGCAATTGACTCCATACAATCTCAGACACAAATCTTCTGCTATGGTTTCACCTACCCAAGGTGCTTCAGAGCATATTTTATGACTAACAGACAACAACATCAGCCACACCACTGCATCTGACAGACAAGCCTGAATTATGGTACTGTCATGGTAAAAAGCTTAACTGAAGCACCTTGCATTGACACCCACTTCTGACACCTTCTCCTGCAAGGAAGCTCTTTCATCAGCACTAGAAGGTTTGAGATTGCTCGCAGTAGATACAAATGATCCCCCTCACAGGAACTGTCAAAGACAGACATGAAGTTGCTTCCAAAAACCACTCTTGCAAGACCTGGCAAAGAGATGTGAACTCAAGAGGGAGCCCAAAGCCAGAAGAGATGATCTGAAGCCATCTTCCCCTTGCAAAGCCTTTCATAGTCCAACTACAATTATCTGTCCTTCCTCCAGTCCAAGCAACACCAGCATAAGAATTACCAGACTCTAATGCAGCTCACTATCAATTTGAAAGAGTCACATTGGAGTAGAAGTATTTGTCCAACCTTATCTTCCTCCCAGGGTTGCCAAGCATAGTGTTAGCCAGTGCCAGCTTTGACTTGCAATTACATATTTAGAGCCTGAGCAGGACTATCAGTTACACTTCACAGGGTTTACTAATTCAACCACTGTTCCAGCCCTCTGTAACCCCTGCTAGACCTATGCAACAGAGCATTTCACTTCCAGGTCTGTAATTCACAGTAAGCCTGCTGGAAAAAGTGGTGTTTTAATGCCTTCGCTCCACTGCATCTCTCATAGCAACCCTTCTTCCAAGTAGGGCCTGCTGCTTAAATCACACCAACCTTCACATATGGAAAGGATTTAGAGATTCTGGGTATATTTCTAGAGCCCACACCCAATACAGCATGCATCCTGCTATACAAACAGAGGAACATGGGGTTTTGCACAAGTGCCGCCTTGTTTCCACAGGTGAGAAGAGGTATCCTTTTCCCAGACCTGGTTTTGCTCAGGTTGCTCATCATGGCTCATTTGTTAAATGTGAAGAACGTAAACGGGACTGGGTAAAAATAATGGTATCCCTCTCAGAAAATGAACAAAGAAGAAAACAAGACTCGGTTTCACACAAGATGCTGTGTAACAAGTAACCAGAGCTAAACTTAAAACACACATGCATATACTGACCTTAAAATAACAGACCTTACTACCAATTTCCTAGGGATGTGGAGTTACCCACATTCAGAATGGGGCAGGTTGCGTACTTGTCCAGACTTTGATAAAGAAAACTTGAGAAGCTTCAAGTCTCTACACCAAAAGCAGATTTTAACGCAGTAAATCTGCTTTGCCCCTGCAAGGACTTGTCTTACTGTGTGTCATGCCACACTGACATTCATAAACGAAATTAAACACAAAAACAGGCTGTTTTGCCCAAATTGTAAGTAAAAACTCTAAGAAAGGGAAAACTCCACCTTGTTTCTTTCATAAATTTTAAAACCCCATACCCTCAAATCTGATCTTATCTGTCACTATGAAGTTTGTGAAACATTGGTCAATTTTATAGCATATGGAATAGCTTTGACCCAAGATAATTTTAAATACTGAGGAGTGTGATTTTCAGCACTTCAGGGCTGAGAAAGAAGTGAGTTTGATTTAAAAGCCTTTCAAATACACAGTGGTAGCTTGTGAGAAAGAACTGGTGCTCAGAATATTGCCCGTGGGCAGCTACTGAAGTAGTTATTTACAATTTTCAACATTTAGTGTTAAAACACAAGATAGGAAGAGAGACATAAAGATGACGCTAGGTCAAAATATATCAAACACCAAAAAGCCACAAGCAGAAATAGTTGTATCTTCTTTCTTAAATCAAAGCTATTTGTAAATTCAAATGCAAATTGTGGATTATTATATTAAAAGGAAAAGAACTGCTCATTTTGGAGGCACACTGCACATAAGGACATCATAAAATCATAGAATAGTTTGAGCTGGAAGGGACCTTTGAAAGTTCATCTAGTCCAACCTCTACATCTTGTGGCATGGCTAAAAACGATGTAGGTGAAAGACTGCTACCCTCACTGTCCACATAATTACACGGCGACTGGGACATTGGCAACGTGCTCTCAAGGTCATGTACAAAATGCATATCAAGAACATGCCTCTAATCACGACCCAAATGTGAAAACATAAACACACCAAGGACAATCAGAGCCGTGCAGTGTGTGCTGGAACAGCTTGGCCCAAGCATCTACTGAAAAGCTTTCCTATCGATTCTTTTAAAGAAGCATCCAAAAATAAGAGTGAAAATTATCTAGAAATGACCATTTATTTTAACAAACCACTCAATGCACTGCCTACAGCACAAAGGACACTTGTTTTGGAATGCGCCTGTTTTGAGGCTCTCCGCTTTACAACGAACACACAGCATCATGAGAAGAAGTTAGCAAGAGAATGAAGATTTTATTAATTCAGAAGAGTTTCATGCTGTTAACATGCCCCGAGCTTCTACATGTCACAGTTAATAAAGAACTAGTAAGACTTAGCTGGGCTCTATACCACTAGCTACAGACAATGTCTCATGTCAGCCCCAATATGAAAGGTTTGAATAAGCAGAAGAATAAAGAAGTCTAGATAAATCCATTTTATTCACACTCATACGATCATTAGACACAGCCTAAAATAATAATAAATCGCTGACTTCATTTAAGTGAAGGAAATGCAAGCTGGCTTACCACTGAACTCCTTGATTTTTATCCTTCTGCTCAACGAGCTGTGATGTTATTTATGGCTGTATTAAAACCTACTCAGTTATAATAAAACAGTTTCAGTACCTCAGAGTGCTTGATCATCATGTTCACTAATGTAAGATAATCCAAGTCACCTTCATGCAAACTCAACTGCCTATGATCTGAAGCATTCTGCTTATATACAAATACCAGTTTTCGCATTTTTTGGAGGGACCCTGGCAACTCACAAAGGTGGGTACACTCCTTGTGCACGGTGACAAGCTACCGCTCTCTGGAGGAGAATTTACCCAGGGAGCCAAACTGATGCCATACAGCATCAAAGCTGAAAGCCAAGGCTGTCAGGGTTAGCTGAATGACAGCGGCTCTTCCTAGGGAGTGGAGTGCTAATGTCTGACACTTCCCCTAAGCAACACTGCATCTTTTATTTCCTGGTCTCTCACTCACAAAGTAAGTGTTATGACAGACATCACAGTAGCCACAAGAGATTAAAGGTAACAACAGTAAGAAATTAAGTGTGTTTATTCTAGTCTAATTTTAAACCCAGAACCAGCAACAAAACTTAGTGCTTTAGTTACTTCTTAGCTACAGAAACATTGCCACAATACTACTGTAACAGCAATTAGGTTGCACGGCCTCACCTCTACACCCCATGGAGCATATTCCCATGAAATGAGACAGTAGCTACTGTCTGGCTCCCAAGAAAAACAAGCCTACTCATTTATTAAACAAGGATGCCAACATTTCAGCCCTTTTAAGATCTCACGCCTTACATACATAGTAACATAGCATCACAATCTATTTTATACTTACATAAACAACATCCAGCTACTTGGCCATTTTTGTAACCTTCCCTGCACCTGCCTTCCCACGTCTTCCAGAGATGAGCTGTTGAAAACCCTTCTCCTCGTGTTATTTCACATATGGTAGGCAGATAATCAGTTACATTGTGAAATGAGAAGCGCCTGCCCACATAAATGACCCTTGATCAGACAAGAGGATGGGGCTCTTGCAGGACCATCACCAGAACCAGTGACAAAAAGCAAGTTAGCTTTCAGTAGCCTGGTTTATACCACAGTTGTTAGCACAAACCAGCAGTCAGCATCACTACTTCAACAGATAATGCACAACCATGTTCCTCATCACAGAAACTGAAAGACTGTGAAAAACAGGTTATATAAAGGATGGTCTAAGCTTCTGCTGTGATGCTCTTCCAGCACACACACATACCCTGCAGCAGCAGCATTTTCAGCATGTGAGCATAAGACCTCCAGCCTGCAAAGGGAATACAAGCTCTTGATTCTCTACTGCATGAAGTCCTACCAAGGTCGGTGTTAGGGCTCTTTCTGCAGGACTGGAATCACATTTTTTCCTACACGACGCCAGAAGAATGCCACCTTCCCAAACAGCTCACAGAAAACTCTTTTCAGTGGTTTCATCTGAACTTCAAAAAAGCACAAGCCAACAGCTCACCAGGAGCGGCACATTCACGAAACACAAAGACGAGTGTGTGTTGTCATTCCTTTTCCAAAGGTTAGCTGCAAACACAAATCACCAAGAAATTCAGGAATAACAGTTTTGTCAGAAGATCAAAACGTCCTTTGAGAGAGAAATTCAGGGCCTCCAGGCTTGGTCTCAGAAGTATCCTATTCTAAACCACACTTGACTCACGCTACTGCAACCTTTCAAATGCTATTACAAGAACAGGACTATGCTCACAAGGGGAAAAAGGCATAGTAGCTTCCACTAAAGTAATATTTATTTATGTAAAAAATCATGTATCTCCATTTACCACTGAAAAAAATACAAACAACATGACATGTATTTTACAAATACCTCTCATCACTGATTGACAACGTACACAAAGTTTTAGCTACCCAAAAATTAACTCGGGTAACTAAGTTAATATGGATTAACTAGATCCTAACTGAATCTTCCCCACCTTCCTCACTCTTTTCTGAACTTCAAGCATAAACCCACTTTAGCATGTGACTACTTTACATTACAGGATGGAATACATTGAGATATTTTAGAGATCTTAATGCTTAAAAAAAAAAATACAAAGAAGCCCATAATGAATAGAGTTTGTTTTAAATTAATTAAGAGGAGAAGGGAAAGCTAGGGAGAGGTTTAGCATCTGCTAGGAGCCAGAGGAGATGCCAGTACATCCATGATAACAAACAGTTAGGTTTGACAATGGCAGATACATTTGACAATTGCAGCTGGTCCCAAGGACACCACAGCTCGCTATGCATCCTCGAGCAGCATGGTGCAAGATGTGGGACCCCCCAGAGGAACAGTTCAGAACACTGTGCACTTCAAGCCACTGATGTCAGGCTGATTCACCTCTGATCTCACAAACTCCCAGGAGTGGCTGGATAACACAAGGTCTCCTTATTTAATTTTCTATGACAAGAATCAATTAGTAATCATCAACAGCACTGGGCAAAAAATAAACTAACATGTAATAAGTGGGGGGAACTGGGAATCTACATCAAAATCACATTGCTGCTCCATTCTGTAGGCAGAGTTGGCCTGTGAAGGTACCGATGCTGATGTTCGACTGCTTGTTCTTTCCCTACCACATGCATCACCTTGCTGCTCTTACCCCTCAGTTATGCAGGCACTACTGTTGGCCAGGCTACACTGACCCAGGCAATCAAAACCACTAAGATGATTAGAAACCATCAATAAAACAAAAGTCACCTTTCCAGCAACCAGGCCTTTTCTAAAACCTCAAACTGCCTAAGCAGCCCCACGTAATTTTTAGTGTGGCTCCACAAACACACATATTGGTGCAGCCATGGGTATCATGGACCCATAATCCTCCTCCCCCCAAAAAAGGGCACAAATAAGGAACTGACTGAGTAACAGCCAAAACCGCTTCTGCTTTACCCCATCTGGTGGCCTACTGCTTTATATACAGCAACATCCACTTATGAACGTTATCAGGAACTGCAGGTACTAGAGAAGAAAACACGAAGTTGGATTAACTATGTTCCTCTAATAGTTATTCCCTGGGTCATTTATTAAACAAGGATGCCAACATTTCAGCCCTTTTAAGAGTCAGCATATTCCTCACTTTGCATCCAAAGCAGGGCATCTAGATGCTGTGTGCTCAGATCACATTGAGTCATCAAACCCCGAATGCAGCCGAACACCCTTAAACAAAGGAAATGGAATTCAACTTTTCTTGGGAAGTGCAGGTTCAGAGAGCAGGGTTTTCTAAGGACAAGTCCTCTGACCATGCAGAAGCCCTGGCTGGAAGCCTTTCCTTCGCTACACACGTTAAACACTGCAGAGAAAGGCAGAAGGCAATTCTGAACAGTGAACCACATAGGAAGCAGCACTTCACATAGAGCAACCACTTACCGAATAAGCAGCGCTCTAGAGCAGAAGACATCGCTTTTCTTCCCTCAAAAGGCAATGTGTAATACCAAAGGATAAACTCCTTTGAAAAGCCACAATAGCACGATTAAATAGTATTTTTCCTTTTACACAGCAAAACATGCAAGGCTGAACCCTTAAGGAATATATGAACTTTCATGTGAATGAAGCCCATTAACTACTGTGTAATGAATGGTGCCTGTGGTACGAATTCATTTCCTTTTAGAGAGCAAAGAGGATAGAAAGCTTACAATTGCTACACGCAAGTGCTGACTCATTCAAGGTCATTTTACTCCTTCCCTGAACAAACTGCTTCTTTGAGACCCAGGCTATGGTGGTATTTCAGAAGAGTATAGTTTTTGTGGAAGGCAAGAAGCAGAATGGTCATATAGCCAATTCAGTACTATAGTAAAAAGCCATTTCAATTAGGAAGTCACGATAATATGGATGATTGCCTTTAACACAGGTTTCACTTCTCAGGACCAGAATTAACTTCAAAGCACTGTTTAATAAGGCAGAAATTAACGTCAAGGTAGTTCCTGAAACACTAATATCACTTCATCAGAACAGCCCTACTTTGCATGAGGCTGTAACAGCACTAAATGTAGCTCTTCTTCCCCCCACCCCAGCATAAACCAGATGGATCACCAAAAGCAGGCTTATCAGGAAGCCGCTATCAGGACAGTGATGCTGGTTGAGGGCAATAGCTCTCTGGATTGCTGGTGTAGGTAACATGGAGTAAGTCTTTCCTGAGAGTATCACCTCCCCTTACCCAGAAGAAACAAAATCCACACAAGCTAAAGGAAAAAAAAACAAGAAGCAGAGAGAAGACATAGCCTTAGGTACCTAGAAGTAGTCTCTGAAAGATAAGATTTAGTGTGTTACCTATAGGTCCTTGACAGGACCTTGACAAAGGCCTGGGGCGGGCAGATGGGCAGTTTTCACCTCAGTTTTGAAGTGTGCTTCTTGAAAGGAAGGGAATATTTTTTGAAGTAGAGAATTTCCATTTGTTGCCTGTTTATAATTTCCTCTGAAAAGAGCAGAAAGTTTTAATTCATACCCAATCATTAAGTCCATAAACTGAACTTTGATGGTTTCAACTAGGATGGTGTTCCTGGTACTTTCAGGAAAGAACTTTGCAATACAAGGTTTGATTCACATCCATTGACATACAAACTTCCTCTCAAATTAGTTTTGGTTTCAGGTCCAAACAACTTCTGGATTGGTATCACTCCCAGCATGTTTTAATACAGCAGTTTACTGGCAAGGCCTTTCATTGTAACAAGAAAGCAGCAGCAAGTGAAACTCACTCTCAAGGCTTTTCTGCATCTTGTGGCAATGAACCCTTACCACAGCCCTTTTAAAGATGCTTTGGTGCCTGGCTGCTGCTGAGACTCAAGTTCAGATCCAGCAACAGCTCCTGATGCTCAGCATCCATTGCACTCTCATAGCCTGTGCCACTTTCTGGCAAGCAGATCCAATCCACTCTGTGTTCAGATGACAGACAGATAGAGGGATAAAGGACTACATTGCTCCAAGACAGCCCTTTGAAACTCTGGGTTTTTTTAACACACCACATTCCACACAGACTCCAGCCAAGTCAGGAACTAATATGCTGTCCTCAGAAGCCAGGGTTTCAAGGAGGTGGGTTGTCTGAAACGGCTAAAGGCTCTGGGTTGGGCAAGCCCCATTAATTTCATAATACAGCAATATTTACTACTTTTTTTTCCAGAAAGGCATCATTTACTACTTCAAACGATTTTTCTTTCTCACATTGTCTCCAAAAATCAGGATTTTTAGCACGAAGCAGGAAGGAAGGGTGGTATAATTTAACACAACACAGTTGTGTCTCACATAGCTTTGACCATTGGGAACGTTAAAGGGAAAACACACTCCAGTTTTACCACTTCAGCGTTTTTATCACTTCAGTTTATTACTTCTACTGGATGCCACTTGGAGGAATATTTAAAAGGGTAAGCCTGCCTTTCACAGACCTTCTAGCAGGAGTTTGTTTTCACACGTAGTAACTGTTACATACAGCATTTAACTGCTTAATGGCGTAAAGGCACCCCTGGGACGTTAGCTGGTGAAAATAAAATACAATAACACAAGCAAAAAACACGATTAATGTGCCAAAGCAGTTTTTAACACCTGAGAATTACCCTCCACTGGCGAAAGGAATAGTCTAGAAAGGCAAGTTCCCCCCAAGAAATACGGGCACTCTTGGAAGCTGTGATACCATCTGCTGAGGGATTGTGGAAGTGCAGCATCATGAATGAGCTCTCGGCACTTCCGACTATTTCATGTACGGTTTAATTACTGTGATGCTGGGGTTGAAATACCACCTGCTCGTGATCAAGTTCAAAAGGGGAAAAAAAGTGCTTGAATCGTATAAATTACCTAAGAATTTCAAAGAACTATTGGAACTTCAACTACTGAGACTCGGCAAGAAGAGGCCACTTAAGTCATAGAGGTCTATAATAGAATATTGTATAATAGAACTAAAAAGATAAGAATACAATGTGAAAAACCAAAACTCTGAATTTTGCATGGACACACTAACTGCAAAGCCAGCGATGTTAAACAGAGTTGTATTTGTTGAGGGGGTTTTTGGTTTGCTTTCTGTTTCTTTTTATTTGGTTGGTTACTTTGGGGCTTGTTTTAGATAGTGAATTTTTCGCTCCACATCACTACAAGCTGGAAATGATGCTCCTCAGTTCTAAGTCAATTTAACTTATAAAAGCTTATTAACAAGTCTCAATAAATGAGTGGGTAACTGGAAGCCAATGGAAGTGCTTCTACTGAAGCACTCACCCACAGGGCTGAGCTATTACCCCGATACCCAGAGTTCTGCCTGCAAGTGTTTGGAGGCAGAAAGCTATTTCCTTAGATGGTAAACAAAAGAACTGCTAAAAACTAAAGCCTGTCAGAGCAACACTTCTAAGGATTCGCTTTCTTTTCTCACACTGAAACACTATATCCAAACTGCCCCAAACAATACTAATGAGTTAAGAAGAGGGTCAGAAAAAGTCTTCTAAAGGATTCAAAATCTGGCAAGCCCACCCTAAGCAGAAGCTAAGCTAGTATAGCCTGCTTTTCCTCTAGGCCACAACAGGTTCAGAAGTGTTGCAATCCAAGTCAGACATTCATTATTAAAGGAATATTCACAGTAATAGTAACTTGATTCTTTAATTCAGACAGACACACCTAACCAGATCTGCTGGCCAGCAACTGTTCATGTTACAGGCTATAGCCTGACCCCCTCATTTAATTTCTGAGTAACATTATTCCTATCTATAAAAAAAAGAAAGAACACTGCATGAATATTTTCCTAAGCAAATACAAACCAGATGAGTTTGGTCCTCAATACAGGGACAAAGTTCCACTCCACACACCAAGGAGAGGCATTACTAAAATGGCTCATTTTGTGCCTAGAACAGGACACATAGCTGGTACTCATTTCTGAGACATAAAGGGTTAAAGCAGTTACCCATTCCTCAGCTGGACAACTACTACTATTGTAAAGTCTATATTCAGCTGAATTCCATCAGGCTATGCTTTCTTAACACAATCTGACATGTCCCTCTTCAGGATCTTGGATTTTTTTCCCCCTCCTCCATGCCTCTCAGTAGCAGACACTAGAAATAAATACATCCAAGAAGTCAGATGGCAATCCAAATACGGTGATATGTAATTATCAAGTAGGGGAGACTGATGGTGGGACTGTAGCGATTTCTGGGTTGAAAACATACAAAACAAACCACATTTTCCAGGTCCTTTGCAGACAGCACAATACTGGGTTTTGTTTCAAGTTCATAACTTGGCTCTTAAAGTAGTTGATAATGAACCAGCAGGCATTATTTTAAATCAACCACTTTTATTAAATGAGCCAGAAAGGAAAGAGGCAGGGCTAATTACCAACATTCCTTGATGAATTACCTAGCGGTGTGTGGTAAATCTCCAGGCGTCTTTGTCTTTATCCCCAAATTTATCCCTTACTTATTTCTCAAGAGGTTAAAGGACACGGGGCTAATTAAGGAACCAATCCAATGACAGACAGAATCATTCAAGGTAAGGCTGGTTTTTACTCTTTCAAGCTTTTGCATCTCTGCCTGGTACTTCTTAATCTAATTTAAAAAGAGAAAAAATTATTACTGCAGGGGAGGGGGAGGAAAAGCACTAATCTTGTCACGGTCAGGGAGGTTGAAATTGCCATGCAGTGCTGGGCAAAATGCTACATATTTGTAATTTAGCCAATAAGAAATTCCTTAAGCCTCTCCTGAATGGCAGGAATGTCTCCAGCTTGTCACTTTGAATACATTCACTGCACAGGTTCAACATCTCCGAGAATAATGCTGCCAAAGTAGTGGAAGAACTGAAATACTTGTGAGCATACATAATACCATAAGATTACTTTAAGCAGATCTAAGTTTTCACATTTAAAATGTAATGTCTGTCAAAAGTGTCAGCAGAGGCCCCCCTGGACCCCCACTCAACTCTGCTGCTCTCCAGCACCACGTGTGGCTCTGGGCACTTGTTTCTGCATTATTAAGCTGTGGACACAAAAAACACAACTGCAGTGACCAGCATTGCAGACACCCTCTTCATATACCCTTGCCTCAACTAGGAAAGTGGAATAAGGTGGGGTTTAAATTAACATTTACTGGAAAAGGTCTTAATACAAGCCATTGAAACCTGGTAGTTGGTGGGCTGCAGAGCCTCATCAATGCGTTTAATACCCACTAACATGGGCACCTACAAATCTTTATGCAGAGTAACTCATCTGCAGATCCGAAACACTGACACATGGTGAACCACCATTTTCTCAAGGTCTGGTAATTCAGCCATCACATAATATGCCATTAAAAAGAAGTGCTTTGAAGCCATAACAAAACAAACTTAGCAAGCTCTCCTTAACTTTGTGGATGTTATCATGCCAGCGAACCCTCAAGACCACCAACCAGGATAAAAACCACCAAGAACCTTCTAAAAGGCGATCAGAGCTTGTATTTCCAGATGCCCATATCATTCTGTGTAAATATATCCTTATTTCCTCCATGCCAAAATGTTAATTCAAACTACCAGGTAACTACTCTGTGAATTTGCATGGTAACTGCTCTCCAATTAAGACGCACTTTCTCAGGTACCTTCCCACTCTGCTCTCAGCATCATTTGCCCAGGAAATACCTTACCAGCACAATTCAGCAGCAGCATGGTTTGTTCTACAACTGTGGGAGCTGTATTTCATGCCACAGTGACCATAGCTGAAGAGTACGATGGAAAGATAAGACATCTTTATCAGCAACAGCACTTCAACCAAGAGCTAAGCAACACATGTATCTGCATCCATAGGTAAAGGACATTTGGGATGAAGGGCGAAAGCAGTTTTTTGCACTAGCAGTCAAGCAGCGAGATACCTGCACAGAGAAGTATGTTGCCCCCTTGAATTCCATGCATTTTTAATGTCTAATAACCTAGGCATTAAGCAACAGTTTACATTTTACCTCTATTACTAACCACAGACATCAAGCACCCAGTGCTTGTTTTGGAACAGTTTTAAACCCACTAAGCAAGTAAAAGATTGAAGGCCTGAGAGATGCTTTTACTTACGTGAAGGCTTAGGAGACAAGGCAGGACTTAGTGTCTCTATAGTTAAATGCAAGTTTTTCTCCATGAAGAATCTGCTGTAGGCTGAAGTATACAACAGCCATAGAGTGTAAATAATCTTTGTTAAAATGTAGCTCACCAAGCCTAGCAAATCACTTATCTAATTTCTCAACTGCAAATAACACGCCACCCTTACTTAACATAGGGGCACACACTACTGTCTGCCATTGTCAGGTTAGATTAAATTAACTCTTCATCAGATAAGAGTGTCCACAAACACGCGTTTGCTGTAGCAGATGCTACCACATGTTAATCTTGGCATCCCATTGTTCCTGTTCTTCAGAACTGTGAGATAAGTCCCCTAAAGAATGAAGATTTATGGTAATTATTACACCAAGAATACTACTGCTAACTGCACAGCCTTCCCTGCTCGGCAGGGCTGCATTACCACCACAGGTCACTCTCTGTAATAAGCACAATGGAAAAGAAGTAGGAGGAGGTACTTTTTTGATACATGTCCATAGTCATTGCCATCACCCAGAAGGCATGCTTGGCATTTCAAAAACGAACAAATACACCGTGCTTACCGTGGTGGTGCATTTAAAATCAGAACAAACAATGACATGAGGGTGAAGGCAAGAGGCTAGCCTGGTTGCCTGCACCCTCCCAAGCAGTACTGCACTTCTGCCCACTCAGAAAATGCTGCTTTAAGGGAAGATACGATCACAAACTACAGCAATGGCACAGCATTAAAGAAGAGAAAAAAGGACCTGCTCTGCTATCAGTGATCAGCCCACAATACTGCCATGAGATGGGTGAAAAGCTCCTGGAACAATAAAGCAAGCATGGAAATCCAGTAAGCAGTATCTGGTTCTAAGCTTTGAAGAGTTTTCAGGTTGGTTAGGACTCCAGGTGAAAGAAGAAATACCACAATGACAAGACATAGCAGTAAAGTGTTAAAAGTTGTAGCACCAAAAGAGTAGTTACCATCTACAACAAAGACACCCACTGTGATCAGTATGGCAGGGGGAATGGTAAGTGGGGTTCTTAAGGAAAAATAGATTTTTAAATATCCAGCATATTATAAACATTCTTGTATGCAAATACACTATTAACAATCTGTTATAACAAATATTAAAACTGGTTTTGTAGCCTATAGTTTCATACATGTGTTTTATATATATGTCACATCTTGGGGTGAACTGTCCCATTAGCAAGGGCAAGGGCAGGCACTATGCAGGAGCACAGATTCTACGTCCAGAGAGGAGAGATTTCAAACTGTGGATCACCAAAGCAGGACCCAGAACCATCCAGAACCCTGGAGCAAGGGAACTGTTTGCTCAGTCTCCAGGAGCAGGGATAAAAGGAATGCTGGCATCCTGAAAGGGATCCTTTATACAACCTGCTGGCCAGGAAACCTGCTTTTATATTATTACATGCCCAGGATTTATATGGTGTGCAAAAGAAAACTGCATCACTGCAAGAACATGCTGCAAACACCCACTGCAGGTTCTCACTCCAGCCCTCGAGCCTGTACTTTGCAGCAGCATTCAGTGTGGTGCTCTCAGGCAAGCATTTCCCATCTCAACACCTGCACCAAATAAACAGGAGTTATGTTCTTAAATCCCTATGGCAGACATATAGGAAGGAAGAGAATGACAGGCTCGGCAGATTTCTTATTGCGTTGTTCATTTCGCATGGTGACACGCCAGAGGATGGGGATGTACACCAACCACATCCACAGAAGCATTAGCGTGCAGCAGCAGGAACAGACTGGGGCAGGTAGGCACCATACCATTTCACCACAATACATCCAGTTTAAGCTTCCATCAGCTCTTATACTGTGACCTGATGTAGCACACTAAAACCATGGCAGCACAAGTGTCACATCCATGCACCAACTGAGGAATGCCAGCAAATAGCATGGGGAGACAGAGGAGAAAGTGTTCACTTCGGTTTTCCACCTTCCAACTGCTCAGTGAGACATGCAGAGGACTAGATGTCAGCCGCCCATCGGTAATGTTTTCAATCCTGAAAGAACTGATAATGTTTTCAAAGGAAGTGATTTGCAATTCTGTGGGTTGATGTGGGATTCTGAGCCTCCCTTCCTGACTCCTGAGATGCTCTGGTGCTTCTCCTCCTAACAAGGTCATAAGCCTGCTCACACCAGTCTCTGTTTCTGCAACGCCACACAGTGTTTTGGGCAGGCAGGTCCAAAGTACTTAGAGGTTTGTGTTACGCTTGTTCTGAACTGTAACATTTACCTAAAAATCAGGCAAAGCAACATAAGCTGCACAGCACAGCCACTGCTCAGTTTTTGCCACGTCTCTGAAGTATCAAAGAGGCGAGTCTACTTCTTCAGTGTTCCCTGAATTTCTGAATCAAATCAGTGTTTCTGCCTGCTGATCAAAACATTCCTGTAATCACCTGCGTGGACTGACACAGCAGACTGAAAACTACCCTATAGACCATGCTATAGAAAGGCAGGGAGTTGTCCTGCTGCCACCAGTAACTCGGTAGGTGGGAGATCACTCACTTTACAAGAATCCTGCAAGTTGCTTGATAGGAAAGGAGGCTGGAAGCAAGCAAGAGGGCACAAAAGGCATGAAAAGCATAACTCCGCAACTCTATCACATCAACAGGAGATGCTCTCTCTAAATAACTGTCAACAGACAGCTGCTAGGACTACAGGAGACAAGCTAATTCCAGGATATGAAGCAGGAATACATGAGGTCCAAAACAATTATGGGGGAGCATATTCTCTCCATTTCTAATAGCCAAGGATTTTACCACCTTTAACAAATTCAACTCCACAAGGTATGGGATTTGTAGCAGTGTTGTTTTGCATATGGATGACCAAAGAGCAAAAGGACTAACTCATCATCAGGTCTCAGTGGCTATAGACAGGGACCTGATGCATGACCTCTCTCCAGTCCAGGGCTAACCTTGCTTACAGAAACTCAGCAATCAGTTCCCAGACATCAGCTCTGGGATACTGAAGTTGAGATCTGCAGTGGTGCTTCGGCACCCATAGGTAAAGACTCATACCAGACAAGAGAATAACTGCAATCAACAACAACAAAAAGAACAGCTTCTTAACACCAATTAAGTACACAAAGCTAAAATACACCTGCATGGAAGAAGCACCTCCATAAAACAACTGAAGACATCTTAAGCTGAACTCTTTGAAAACAATTTAACCCTTACAAAAATGCAAACTTACTTTGTACCTCAAGAACAGATCCTGATCCAACACTGAGAGAGCTCAGAACTGCTCCAACAATCAGTATTTTAAGTTATATGCTCCTATTTCCAAGGCAGACCAAGAAGTTGAACTGAAGCAGAAGCAAAGAAACCCCTGTGACATCTCTGTAGCAGTGGTCCTCAACTTCAACAGGCAAAGGATGGCAAGGTCCTTAGAGATAAACCAGTCTGTATACCTGTGAAGCTAACATAAGCTCTGCAGGATAACTGAAAGCAGTTAACAAACCTTCTTTTGGCTATTAGATTTAAAGAGATATCGTTCCAAATGTGTTAGACCTAGTCCATCTCCTAATTAGGGTGCACAAAGCAACACAAAATTTGAATTCCAACAGGTCATTTCCTACCTTGCCAAGTGACATTATGTGGTAGATGACTGATGCAATACGTCATTACTCAAGAAAATTAAATCCTACTTATTCATATGTCCTTAAACATACCACATTATGTAATTTGGAGATTCCTATGCAATGTGACAGAGATTCGTATGTATTTCTCTTTCTTTCTGCATTATTTCTTAATGAACATTTGGAAAACAAATATAAAAATCCAAGCTCATTAACACCTTTGGCTCCTTTTTAAACTACTTGTTCCAAACTATCAGCTTCAGCCATGCAAGTAGTATTCTCCTCACATTCAGAGGCAGGGGAGAAAGGCAAGTCACACAATGTAATTAAAAAAACACTAAATGATGACAAATTCAAGAGGTTTGGGAGGGGCTTTTTTTTATGCTAAAATCCAAAGCAAGCAAAACCAATAAAAACAGCTATTACATTTGGTCTTCGGTGTTTGTGAAGTACGATTCAAACAGACCTCTTCAAAAGAAAGTTGCCTTGCAGATTAACATTTCTCAAAGTGCAAAAATCTCCTTTTTGTGTCTCTCATTCGTTAAGGTCACTAAATCCAGACCATCTGGATAATAAAGTTACCAACTTAGTTCCCTATTTATCTAATTAAAACTTCTCTACAGCTCATACGGAAAATTTGTCTGCAGCTAAAAAACAACTGAAGTGTGAAAAGCAGCTGCAGGGAAATGATGTCACTCGTACTTTGTTACTGCAGGCAGAGCCGGCTGTCAGCGCATCGGCACCAGGAGGATCCTGATTTATTGTTAATCTCGTTTTTTAAGCCAAATAACCTATTTAAAACAAATAAAACCAAAGAAAAACAAAGCAAACCAAAACCAACCAACCAAAAACCATCAAACAAAATTACATGGACCCCTCAGCCAAATCCTGCTCTCGCTGGTCAATTTACAGAAAGATCATGACTTTACGCCTGGTATTTTGTACTATCTATTTTTCTGTATAGAACTGGTCCACTTTCACCAGTAAAAGGATGAATCCTCAGCTTCTTTCTCTCACCAAAATCACAAGCAGTAAACTATGCTAAGCAGTTTCTCTTCTTTGTAGGCAGAGACCAAGAGAACTGGTTTTAGCTGATTTTGACTGTTACTTATGTAAATGCAAATAGGAAGACAGGCATTAGTTTGTTCCAGTAGGAAGCTCATATTTCCACAACCAATACCTTCAACGCACAACTCTCTGTCAACAAAATGTAGCAGTTGCCAGTTACTACTTTTAATTTACACGCCAATTAAGGACGCATTCCCTTACATTTTTGCTCTACAGGGTCATTTGGATCAAAGTCAAATGCAGGGGAGGTGTCCTCCCTCCTTCCAGGAGACCCTTTACCATCAGGAGGAAACAGGGGACAGATACTTCTTTTGCAGTCCTAAAGAACGAGCATTCAGGTTCAAGTCCTTCTCATGAAGTTCCCTCACCATGCTCTAGCAGGTCAGAGATTTGTATACAAATTGTATGACAAGAAAGTTCCTAGTAACCCCGTTTGTAACAACCAAGCATCATAATAACCAAGTATCCCCTTCATTTCATCCCTCAGAAATAAAGGCTGCCTCCCCTCCTCCCTCGTTTAAAGAGGCAGCAGACAACTGTTAATGCTTCTTCAAGACATTACATTTCTTCCTTAATAGTAAAATATCACAGAAAATAAAGACTTCCCTAAAAGTGCTCAGAGCAGTTTAAAAAAAAAGCCCCTAAAATTGACATCATCAGGTATTAGGATGAAAGGGCATAAAAAATGTAACATATGCATTACAAATTAAACCTATTCCATAGCACCTACACATCTGCTGGATCTGAAGCGGTATAACTACAGTGGCATCACCTGGAAACAAGTTTAACTAGCTGTCATACACAAACATGGTGTGCAATGCATAAACATTACACAAAATAGCTCTTCCCAGTGAATTCCAGACTCCTTACTGTATGCACATCGCACACGCACATTTAATTTTTAATATATAGATGTATATATGGGGGGGAATTCAAAATTCAGCTGTTGCCTTTTCACTACTTGATTGTAGACCATATTCGAGCTTAACTCCCACATCCCAACCAGGTATTAGTTTTGGCACTATCAATACAATACCATAATGCAGATTCAATAAATAAAGGTTCCCTCCATTTCCTCCATAAACCCAGTGCACAAACTGTCTCGAAATCCTGTGTTTGCAAGTCTGTTTTACACCTAAATCTTTGAATATGTATCACTGGTATATAACAGCGACGAGCAAACTACAAGTGGGTTGTAACCGTGCTCAATTAACTTAGTAAGAATATGTTTACTGACTAAATGTGGTCACATCAGAAGGTAATAAAAAGATTCAACAATAATGCAGAGCTTAGTTCAGAACTAAGAATTTTCATTAAATATGTTAATGAAATTCTCCAAAACACTTTGCATTCTTTTACTAACACATTCCACGTTGCTTTACTCAAGACTTAACCAGTGCATTAAGTGATTTGTTTTGTTATAGCTGTTCATCTTTACACGAAGTAATTAGCAAGCTACATCCCTTTTGACAGAGGGATACTAACAAGCTCCCACAGTTTCCAGTTGGTCAAGGAATCCAAAGCTACTAATAGCAAACAAGTCGTTTAAGCAAAAAAGGATTACAAAGGCTCATTGCAAGGGGCTGGAAACTCACCCACATTTCAGATTAAGGCTTTTTGCAAGGCTCTTTTGTATAGTTTTGACTCCATTTTACGAAAAACATTTCAAAGGTTTGTTTTAAAAACCAAAATACTGATTTGAACATCTCTTCATAGTTTCTTCGCTTGGAAAATTATTTAAGTACTAGAGAGATGGAGAAGCGTTTTCCAAAGGGAAAATGATGGAAACCTTAGTTTTGTAACACCACCTCCCTCCCGGGACCTCGAAGTTTAAAGAAAACCAAAAGTTACACAAACTTTTTCACAAGTTTCCCCATTCTTCACTTTCAGGACACCAAAATAAGTTGCAAATGAAGCCAGAGGACAGCTTATCTGGAAACGTAATTGCCAAACTCCCTATAACCATGTCCCTATTGCATAAAGTAGGTTGAGCGAATGCTCCTGAACAGAGGCAGAGACTGGCGTACCTTGAGGACCTCCATGGGCACCTGGGTGGCAGGGGGCAGGCTGGTGGGGACACTGACGTTGATGGCAGGCGTCTGGCTGACGGGTACTCGCTGCTGCATGAACTGGGCTGCTTGCTGCTTCTGCTGCTGCTCCCGACGCTCCTGCTCCTGCATCTGCTCACGCATGAGCTGCTGTCGTAGCAGGATTCGTGAGGTCATGCTGGAGGAGCTTAAGGGAGGCTTGGAAGCGCCAGGATGCTCGGAATTGCTGTGGGAAGACCAAAAGAAAGATAGCTCAGCTTCCACAAGCGCGATTGCGGCTCCGGCGCTCACAGCTTGCAGAATTTACACCGGAACGTGGGGCGGGATGGGTGAGGATATGCTGCACCACGCGAGGGGGAACACGGAGCCGACCTACTTCAGGTACTCAGCAGCCACATTAGGCTGCCTTAACTTGACTGCAGCTATCCATTTCCAAACACCAATATCCAGTGGTAAAGAGCTATTTGCTGTTTCAATTTTTACATCAACCACCCACGAGAAAAAGTAATGCTTTTACAGATAGCAGCAAACCCTCGTATTTCTTTCCTCACAAAGCAATACAAGGCTGTAGCAAGTCTAATGATAGGTATAGATAATACTGCAGATCTAATGAGCTCGCTCAAAAATAGATAAATCACAACATAACCAAGTTTAGTTGCTTTCTGCAGAAGACTACCTCAGGGAGCACTCTTCACAGCCAGACACCCTCCAAAAAACCCCAACTCCTGCTTCAGGCCTACCAGCACCTTCTAAGCACAGCAAGGTACAAGAACAGGCAGAATAAACAACAATAATGGCTTCATTTCAGTTATACTTTAGAAAGTTGGCTGACCCAAGCTGCACGGCTTCATCACTTAAGAGGCATTTCTAAACCACTGGCAAGCAGAGCTTCATAGCAAACAGCAAGGGACAAACCATGGGACTTCACCTGAAGCAACACATTTTGTTAGCCCTCAGAACTAAAATCTATTTATGAGGCATTTCTGTAGCATAAAGCAACTGAAGTATGCAAATACCAAGCTGCGCATCATTCATGTAAGGATGCTGGAAGTGGTCAAGTATACGTGTCTCCACGTAAGAAAGAGCTACAGTGTGTGTAATTCAGGGTATTTGGGATCTGATTCTGACTGCAGCAGTGGATTGCCATCAGCCCATGGAAGGAACAGGCTCATTAGGCTATAATGATGCAGGGCCATGTCTGGGGAAGGCAGCACTAAACCTACCTAAGGCTCTAGTGTTCAGGTGCTACCTGCAGGATGCTGACAGGACAGCTTCCAATGGAGCCCAGGAGCCAGCATTCCACCAAGTCTTCACAGGTGCCTGCAGGCACCAACTTGTGCTTAGGCAACCAAAGCCAGAGCCGTTGGAAGCTTTCCAGCTTTGTTTAGGGCTGATGCTGAAACCAGTTCAGAGTAGAAATGAAAAAGGAGAACCCACACTTACTCCAAATCAAACCCTGCTTTTCCAGAGCACACATTCTGGGGGCAGGGAGGCAAGGGACCATCTTGCTATTTAAGACCTGTCAGGTTGAAACATTCACAGAGACACTGATCCTTTTGATAAAACAAGAGAAAACCTTTGTGGTGAAACTAATGCAGCTGTGGAATAATCGTACTAATTAGCTGCTCAAGACAAGTCATTGACTGTGATACTTGCAAAAAACACCGCCCTTGCAATTAAGGGCAAAGCATTCTCACATCTAAACCCAGCAGCGTGTTTCCTGGCTTACATGTTTCCAAACCAAGGAGACGCTCTATTTCCATCACCATGATTGTTACAGTTAATCGGGCACCTTTACCAGAAAAAAAATGTTAGAGCATGCACTCCCAATATATGTATATTGATTTATTTATGAGCTATATCCATGTATTACTGAAGTGCTCATGGTTTTTTGTTGCCCACCAACATTGCTGCGCATCCCACTTAGGACATTGGTGTAATAGATTAGTGAAAAAAGGCACTTAAATGATGCTTCTAAGGAATGATTCATTCTCCTTGCACTGAGGAAAAGCTGATTTTGTATCACACTAAGCAGGATTCTCATTTGTGTGCTACTGGCATTTTATACAGATACCTAATGCTGAAAAATTGGTAACCCAGCAGTTCCTCCCACCTTCTTTCATCCTGAACTCTTTCTCCGCCTACCAAAGCCAAGTGTGATAAAAGCCATCTCAAAAGAACCTTCCCATACACTAAAACGCTAGAGAATGAAAGGGAGAAGAAAGAAGAGGTTTTTTCCACGGCATTTCAAACAACCCCTGCCAGCAACCCTTTCTATTTACCGCACCTACCCACATCAACAACTGTCCTGACAGCTTCCTGCAGGTGATTCAGGGCTCTCCTGTTGATTGAAAATTGTCAACAAAAGCTTCAAGTATTGTGGCTTTAAAAGAAAGCTCTGGGGTAATGGTTGGATTCGATGATCTTAAAGGCTTTTTCCAACCCAGCTGATTCTGTGGTTCTATGAAACAAGTTCCATAAAAAGCTGCTCTGCCGAACTCTTCCCAATGGGCAGAGACACCTCCAGGCTTCATTGCTTTTGCAATTCTGCCCACTATTTTTATTTTTCACTGGGAAAACTGGCTTAGCTGTAATTTGGAAGGGAATGCAAGGTCAGGCAATGTATTTTTTAAACAAGTATCAAAAAAGCAGACATCAGAAAGTGGAAGAAGAGTCTGATCTTATTCACATCCATCCAGAACACTAGGTTTCTGGTGGTCAGATCAGAGGGAAGAAAAAGCTTGAGAGAATACTGAATGTCCTGTTTGTCCTTATTTCAAAGCAGAAGCTGGAAACCAGTGTAGCTACAAAGAGCTGTGAGCTCAGCAGACACATCGTTCTCTTATTTGTGAACGTTACAATCTCACACAGTATAGAGGTGCTCAAGCCCTGAACGCAGGCACAGCTGGCAGCGCCACAGCTCCTGCCACCAACCCATTTGAGTTCAAATAACGCTTTCATCTGGGATAAAAGCTGCCGTACAACACCTGCCTGCTTGGCCAGATGCTCTGTCACAAATGCTGCAAAGGAAACCGAACAAACACAATACAGCTCCTGCCACACAGCTTTCCTGTTACTTATCCCCTGGGAATCGTAAAGCTCACCCCATGGGCAGCACTCTTCCACTCACCACCAGTAGCACTGATCAAATGTGGGGAACCTTTGGAAACTCTTCCTCTGTAACACAGACCATCCTCCTGCCCAGGCTCCCTTCCCTACCATGTCTGCTCCTTTCCTCCATGCAAAGCTCCAAAGTGGAATGGAAGATGGTTTGGGTTTCGTTATCATGCATCATCCTGAGAGCAAACATAAGGTTTGTTAGAAAGTCAGCTTTCCAACCAAAAAAGGCAATTCAAGACTTGTTCTATCAAAGGCCTCATCAGAAGAGCTTTGAAAGTTAGTATTTTTAAAGGTTCTTGACCTTTATGTGCTGCTGCACCCATGATCGAGCATGGTGCCATGTACCGCAGTACGATCCAGGACTTGGACACGTGGATTCAGAACTCCCATACGTGAGCTGATTCACCCCCGGATTATGTAGAGTCGGTAGAGCCCACACACACAACTGATACACGATGTGATTTAGATACTTCCTGCAAACATGCTTTATGGATACCATTTAATTGCAATAAATGAAACCGACTCATCCTTTTAATTGCCATATGATTAAACTGGTTATCCATTAGCAGTCTAATAAGCACAGTGTAATACAGACTGAGGGATTATTAGTTGTGAGTGTCATGTGCCAATCCAATTAATCATGAAGTGATAACGTTTTATTAAATAGGTTTAAATTACATATCCTGTGCACAGATGCCTGGGAAATGTTAGTTATTGCATACACAGGTTATATAATGCAGATGGTCATTGCATAATAAAAGACCACTGATGAGATTAAAATCAAGTTTGATTTTGTTGCCAGCAACTCAAGAGACTAGAGAGACCATCCCTTGTAGAGCCTAATCTACCTTCTCAGATGGGTCCTGATTACTTTATCTCTGTCTCCTTGGGCAAAAAGACAAACTCATCTTGTATTGGTCAGTTTGTTTTCAGGCTCTTAAAACTGATCAACCAAGTTCTCTGGCTCACATGCCTTATTTACAGGGGTTGTCTGGTTTACAAACATCATTTCCCATAAGCCGTGTATTTATTAAGAAACTTCTGTGCAGATTTTGAATTGGAAAATGTTCTTTAATTCAGCTTTGCTTCTTAATTACTGGGTTAGATTTAAGAAGAAAAGCCTCCAATGTAAGGCTTCACAAATGACAATAACTAAAAACTCAGATCAACTCCTCAACCCCAAAGCTTCTTCAAACCCAGAAGATGAACAAGAATAAAGTAATATGCATTAAAAATAAAGAGTTTTCAAAACCACTTGCCTTGGGCAGGATCGATTACTCTGCTCTAGGCAGAGAAATGGCACACAAGAGGGAGGCTGTTGCTCTCCTCCATTCATTTCAACTGCTCATTAATGGGCTAGTCTACAGAGAAATCAGCCAAGAAAAGCAGATTTAGCCCCTCAAGAAATACAGAGCTGCACCAGATCTTAGAGGTAAGAAATACCACAGGATTTAAATGCTTGCTTCATGTCTTACCCTTATCCCATTCATAATTATTTAGAGAAGACATTTAAGTACCTGACATTAGCATAAAACTATCTTGATCTTTGAAGAATGCAGATGAGAAGCTGCCAATGCTACAACTCAAATGTTTGGTTTGACCTTCAGAAAGCATTATCAGAGGAGACCACGGCTCAGCTCCCATTCCAACACCCTCCTGTTCAAGGACCACAAAAGTTCCCTCAAAACTGAAGTTAACTTTGTCCAGATCCTGGTTTCAGTCTCTACCAAGCAATAAAACCTCAAGAAACTTTTTGTTTCTGGTACCATGTATGTGAGTGAAGCAACAGCACTTTTAGCAGCATCTAACCTGGCAGCCAGCATCACTGTTTGCTACAGAGGAGTGACACAAAAGAGAATATCACCAAAGGGAAGCATAAGTGTAAATAACTACAAGAAGGAACCAACCAAATAAATCCAAACCCTTCAAAAATCCACAAACAAAATAAACCCCAGCACAATCTCTTCTCCCCCATCATCAGCCAAGGAAAGGGATTCCACCTGCTACAGAATTTTCCCTGGAGTACGCTGTACTTCATTCCTAAAATGTAATAACTGATAGTGAGTTACAGCAGTCCTCTGCTCACTGCACCAACTGCCTGGCACTGCTTAAAGGATCAATGTAAAAAAAGCCCAACCCTAACAGCTGGCACCCTCCTATGTCCTTACGTGCCAAGGACAGAGCAATTGCATAAACGGTGAGGAGACCTTTATCAGCCTTTATAATAAAGCAAGGACGACAGTTCAGGCTTCTGTGTGAATGCAGGTTTCCGCAGTTGAAGGTTACATGTTTAAAGAGACACACTGCCTGCTGCTGCATCTGCTCCAGCAGAGGTAAGCACTTCTTGTCCCTCCTGCACTCTCGTACCCTGACCTGCGCCAGCACCCTTTCACCCTACACCACAGGATGCACCCACAGAACAACTCACAGCCCAGAGGGCATCCATTCATCTACCTGAATGCCTCATGTGCGTCTGGTCAGCAGAAGGAAGAAAACATCCACTGTGCAGATCTACTCCCCAGAAGCTAAGGGGTGAATTACAGACGCACTGAATTCAGTGGATGCACTCATCTTTGGGGGAAAGAAGAACAAAGCACCAAACCCCAACAAAACCCAACCACCCAAACAAAACCATTTAATCCTCAGCTAAGAATTTTTTAAGTAGCTGTGCACCATTTAGTAATTTTCCGTTTTTCTGTCTTTAAAACCCACATTCACAAGTGGCTGAACATAATGCTTTCTGAACTTGATGAAAACCTCTCTCATGACCCAGGAGCACTCAGTAAATAATTATTAAGCTCTGGAGGTGGCTTTTGCATGAGTGTTGACTTAATAAAATGCCATAAGTTGATCTGCTTGAATGCTCATTTACTTGGGGACACAGCCTGCAGTATAGCTTGGAAGGAAAGCTTGATCACCACCAGATTAAGGAACAAGGTAAAACTGAAGAGGTTCAATCTAGAAGCTGCAAAGGTCACATTTTACAATCCTTTACTACCATTCTTATTAAAAGGGAATAATTGCAAACCTGGAGTATCCTCAAAGAGTTCCACATAATAGTTGCTGCAATGCTTCGAGGTTTTTTACACCTAACTTGAACCTCCATTAGCCCAAATATGTGGTTAACATGAAGTTTCAGGAGATATATATGTATGTACAACCTTCTGATACATACGTGCATATCTTACGTATGTATATAATATATATAAACCAACATATACATAAATGCTTTGGGGGTTGTTTCTTTTTAAACATGGAGTAATTTACAAGCCTCCCTCTCCTGAAAGTCCCCATCATTCTCCTGGTGCTCTCTCACAGCTGCTGCGGCTGCGCAGAAGACAGCAGCCAGCTCCCAGACATGGAAATGTCAGCTCCCAAACACAACCTCCATCACAACAAGTCGATCACACAACCTGCTCACAGTTCCATCGCTCCGTGAAAGTGCCACTTACAGAGAGAAGCTGTGAGAGGGGCAGGGCATGAAAGTCTCAACTTTAACAGCTTCCATCTCCCCTGCATCTTGTGTCCAAGGGCTTTTGCTGAGCACCCTCCAGTTAAAGTCAAGCAGCCTCCAGGCAGGCTGTCTCTAGGGGTGGCTCCAGATAAGGACCTGGCAACTCCAATCCCCATGGAGCAGCAACACAGGCAGCAGTGCCTGATGCCTGCCAGCACTGCAGACCTGTGCAATCCAGCAGCTACCAAGGAGGGGTTGAGGCAGCCACACACAAGGTCTTCAGGTACCACAAAGCTCCAGACCAACCCAGAAGTTCAGTGTCAGCATCTTGCTACATCTTGTCTCACCTGCATCAGCATATGGTACAAAGCCCTGACGTAGACAGCCAGGAGCAAGGTGTGGGTCTGCAGCAAGCCTTGAGGTCACTTCCAACCTGGTATTCTATGACAAATGCTCAGCACTCCCATGGGGCTGAGCGTGATGCTCAGACCTGTGTCCAAGCACTGAACCACCCTCGCTGTACCTCCTGAAGACAGACAGCCCACTGCAGGACTGGGAGAAATGGAAGACGTGGGTTGGCATTGAAAGCACTTCTCCCATTCATTAATTAAAAGGGGTGTGATCAGGCCATTAATGCCATCAGAGGAGTGGATAAGGGCTGTCTGTAAAGGCACAGTTTTCTCACGATCTTTATCACCAAAAAGACCAAGGGAAGAGTGGGTGCAAGGCAGTTTGTTTTCTGGGACTTAACTCCTTCATGTACAAGGTTAACTTAGGTGAATCTCCACCTGAGAACCATTAGAGTTGCATCTCAAGACCTAGACATGCAACCATAATGATACAGAGACTCAATATGATGGTGTACACACAGTTTCACTCTGCAAACACAGACTGAATTCCTTGGGAGAAAAGGAGCAGGGAGGTGAAGACACCTACATGCACAAATACCTCAAACTCCCCAAAACGTTCAATGATGGGTTAAAAGGAATTTAAACCACAGCTGCTTATACCACCCAATACTGGTTTGGTGCTCTTCCTTAAACTTTCAAAGCCATCGCAAGCTTAAAAGACATTAAAAGAGGAAAAGAAAAAAATAAAAGGCAGGCAGAGGCAGATTTCTTTCACTTGAAAAGCTGACCTTGTCAAAGGCTTTTTGAACATTTTTCAGACACCACATCTATGGGTACTTCCCCCTCTAAAGAGCTTCACGCACATTTGCAAAACAAATAGCCAGATAGCTAAAACAACCAAGAGGTGATAAAAGAAAAAGGGAGGAGATAACATTCCACCAACAACCTCTGTAGTTCTTGATTTTGTAATATAGAATTCACCTCTTTTTAGCTGGGTAAATAGAGAAGATAACGCTGTCCATGAGAGGGAAGATGATGTATGATCACCACTCTTGGGTACTTTGCAACTACACAGTGGCCACATCTGACTCTATTCACCTTTACAATGTATCTTGGTTTAGAAACTATCTGTCACGTACATAGTCCGAGAGCAAGTTTATTCATAGAGGCTGCCCTGCAGAAAACAAGACTCGACCATGCTGTGTTCACAGCTTGCGAATCCATCATTCACATGTTCAGATTCCCTCCCAGCCAAAGAGCCACCACACTCCTCGAGGCTTACTGTGACCCAGCAATTCCTAGCCTTCCCTTCTGCTTCCCTGAGGTTTTCTGCTTACTGACTCCACTGTTAGAACAGTGTTTAATGCTTCCCAAAGACAAAGAGGCAGCCTGAAGCCTCATCTCCTGCAGATGACATCCCGGCTCTGGTATGCTCAGCAAACAGGATCTGAAGCAGCAAAAGGGAAAGTGTTTATGGTAGATTTGCTCTAAATGATTAAGAACCCCAAACAGTCATAATGAAAACCACCAAGTGAATTCAGTGCTCGGCACGTGAAGGGTCAGTGTTATCAGTGTGTAGGACTTGCTCCTTACAGTGACTACTATATGCAAGGGAACCAACCAAATCCTAACACGTTACTGCAATAACTTGAACATTACAATAATCTCAGACAGATATTATGCAAACTCTCACTCTGATCTCTAGCCACAGTGCAAGCTCTTCATTACAGGACCTGATCAGATCAGGGAGTGTCTTTAGCAACTTTTCTTTCTAACAAAGCAACTCTCCATACTGCAGAAATCAATTCCTCAGCATCCATGTTTTAAATAACCTCCAATATCAGAGTCCTTAAGCACTGTTCATAGTTCTGCATTTTTTGCTGTTGTGAAGTGTTATTGGGGCAGAGAGGATTGTTTTACTGTGCAGGCTGAATGGTTGGGGGTGGGGGGTAACACCTTTCTTTAGCAACAAGTTACTTCACCAACCTCTTGGGTATGCTGCTATCACAGGACAGATACACCAGTCTTGCTGCCCAGAGTATTCATGGCACAGCAGAAGGTGGGATAAGCTCCAGCTTCCACTGCTGCAGCTCTAGAAAGGAGACTATTTTAGAGTAAAACTGTTCAGCATGGTCTATGTTTTGCTCAGCTTAATGACAACTGAGACATACTGCCCATGCAACTCAGTCCAGGAATACCACTTCTTACTTGTCAAAATACATTACAGCTATTGGTTTATATTTGGGGGGAAAAAAAAGACTCAAAAGCAGCCAACTCAAAACTATTTACAAGCCTTTTTCTTAGACTCTCTTAATCTGTTCTGCACTGCCAGAAGCATAGCACTTGAATGGCTATTTCTGTTCAAAGCTATATTTGTTGTGGAACTACTGCAAACTCCTGAATCATGTAAACAGAAGCAAGAGCCAAAAAATGTTTCGCTGGACTTGAAGTTCACATCTGCCTTAGTTACTAGGCCAAAAAATAAAGGCAGGGGCTTAGTTTATAATGAATAAATCCTGCAAAGACTATAGTTAATCATGAATTCTCCCAACAGGGTTTTGTTTAATCTGTTTTATTTAACATTCATGACCTTGGCAAAGTACCTGCAGAAGCACCCACCATTACTGCGGAGCAGCACTTCACACCTCCTGTTATTTTAAACTACAGCAGAGTACAGTGCTACAACAGTCAACCAGGCACTGAAACCTGCAGCAACACTACCTGAAAACAATGTGTAGTTCTAGACTTGCTGGAGCCTAGCAGCCAACAGTATTGCTGTCCCTAAGTTGTATTATAACGGCTCAGCTGCATGCTCCTGCAAAATGAATCCTTGATAAACACGCTGCTGGGAGCAAAATGAACCTCCCATTTCTTTCAACTTCTTGGTTCAGAGAGGTCATCACCAGAAACAATCCCTTCACCTTGACCTACTGCCTTGGATGCAGACTTCCCCTCCTCTTCCTTCTCCGTCTTCAATCCCTCCTGATCCTCCTCCAGAAGAAGCATCCCCAATATTCCCAACATGCTGAAAACCATGGAAAGCCCCCAAACAAGTAGTTTAAGATTGTACAAAGTCAGACATTCTACTTTGAAAGTGTTAACCTTATATAACCATGGTACAATCATTATACTCCTGTGTCTGCTTCACAGAACTACAACCTGGCCATACAATCCCTAACCTTAATAGAAGGACATATACTTAATTTTGTCTAGAATTACAGAGTACTTACAATTGTATTAAAAACACTATTAACCACCATACACACCAGGGTACCGAAAATGAACTTCAGCTATCAGAATGCCAAACTCATTCAATTAACACTTGCACAGTCAGAGTGTAATCCTATTCATAGGTTATCGAAAAAGCCAAAACAGAACAAAACTTCCCTTAACATTGGCTATGGAAAGCCATTTTCTGCAGGACATCATCTTATTTTGCTAGCTCCCAGATCTCTCCCTTTACACACTAGATGGAGCTTTGTTCCCTGCTTCCCCAGCCAGCTGGCTGGCACCGCACTGAGTTAGGGCTAAAAATGGTGAGGAGGCAAAGGGTGAAACGCCAACATCACCCCACACAACAGTGTCAGGAGTGCACGATACCAGGTAAGGATGGGGTCTCACGCCATGCCCACCCAGTCCTGCTCTCCCCCTGCTCCCATTAACTCCTTGGTTGATCACTGCTTTGTCACTTTTAAAGAAGCAAAGAGTTCAACAACTCCAAATCTCCAACCATGCTCCAACTCTATCAGCCTTTACTATAGCCATGAGGCACTGTCTTGAGCTCACACCACATAAGAATTACACTGCTTCACTGCTTTTTCTCCCCTTATAAAGAGACAGCATTTAAAGTTATTATCAGATTACATACCTAAATTGCTCATGGGCTTTCCTGGATCCCTCTTCATATTCCCACATATTTTCTTTCAAAATCAGCACTTGGGTCTCCTCTCTAGTGACCTGAAACATCTGTACTTAATGCTTCTGCTAAGGCTCTATACTTGGATCCATTGACACTTTTGGGAAATAACCCATTAATCAGAGTAAAATTCTCCTTGACTATTATCTGCTGGATTTGGTCTGTATTGTTTCAAAACACAGCTCAGGAAAAACAGCTCATCCTTCTGGGGAACTGCCACAACTCCATTAGGTTATTTCAAAGCATAACAGGATACGGTCCATCATAAGGTATTTCTATGATGAATTTAAACTCAATGGAACAGAGAAGAGCCCAGGGGAATGAGTCACTCCTAATGTCCCAAATGGCCAGCACTGCAGAAAACCAGAAGCCTCAGTCTGTATCAGACAAGGTAACACCAGAGAGGACAGAGAAGTGCTGGTATCTGTAGAAGAAGACATCTGTGTAAGACCTTGCGGGCAAAGGGGTCCTGGCACCTCTGCTCAAGGAGCTGAAATTGAGGTGATGAGAGAAACAAGAGCCCGCTTTATAGTGGGAAGCTAAAGAAAAGTTTGACATTTCCATCTCACAAAATGGAGGTTGACAGGGATGAGTGTTGCTGTCTATAAATACAGCAGAGAAACAAACACTCGGGAGAGAACAACCCTGGCATTTCACCAAGTGATATAAACTAGCTATGAACAACACTAAATTGGTACCAACAGTCTTATTCTGAGAAGACCAGTCCTGAAATCAGTTCCAACTGGAGAACTGGCAACGGAACAACTTGCTGCTTTTCAGATAAAGACTTGTTGCCTAATCGAAGTAGGTCACTGTGAGCAAACCAGCCAGTAATGAATTACATCCCACAGAAGATGCCCTCCAGCTCCAACAGGACAGATGCAGGACAAATCAAACTCTTTGGCAGAACATATGGATCTGAATTAGTGCTGGAATTTAGTATTGTACACAAGAGGAGCATCAGCACGGCCAAACACCTAAGGCGAGTGTGCTAGCTCAGACAGGCTTCTCAGTAGGTCCCTCCAAAACAAAGATGCTCTTCTAACCTACCAGCCTATATGGACCCTAATGAAACGCTCCTCCTATCATCTGCCTCACTTGATCAACTGGAAAGCGAGTATCAGCCGTCGTCGTACTGAAATTTCTTGGAAGTCCTCTTTTCCTTCTCACTCCCACCTTTGGGAATACCATTGCCCATATCCTGTCCCACTTTAGCCCAGCTGAGTGAGACAGAGTTCAGAAGTGTTGAACTGAAGCAGTAAATAATACCTCAAAAATGCAACCCCTCCTTTCTAACTAATTTAGAAATCACTTCAGTGCCTATGTCACCACTCCGTAAGCAAGGGACTACAGTTTAGCTGACCCCACCTTTTGTGCCTGGCTCCTACACTATTCCCCAGATTTACGCACTGATCCATGCAAAGACCAGAGGGTTCCAGTGCCTCCTTAATTTGGCACAGCCACATGTTCAGAGTAAGCCTAACTTCAAGTACCAGTATTAGGAAAAGGACTGAAAATAGGCTCCAAATAAAGGTCATTTTGTCATGCAAAAGGTTCCTCCTTTTGAGTATTTCTTAAATAGGCAGAAATCCCCATAGAGCGGTACAAATAACTGACTAGTCATTACAGTGCCGTTATTAGTTATTAATATTAGTATAGTAATAAAATAGTTATTAAATAGTAGAATAGTAAAAATAGCAAGTTATTAAATAGCACAGAAAGAAAGCTAGAGTTGGGAAACTAAGAGCAGGTGATGAAAAGAAGCAGCTGTTACTTGTTCATATCAATACAATCAGCCTCAGCCCCTATTTGCTTTCTGTTGACCACACCAGGTTTAAGTGGCCTGCAGAGTCAGCGTTATGAAGCTTTGCCTAAATCAAACGCTCAAGTAGGTCACCGGTTTCAAGCAAAACCACTTGTTTGTTTATTCAGTGGAGGAACAAAATAAAATCAGGAAAATAAGAAAGCACACCTATCACAGTTTCCTTTCTTAGAAGGCCTCCCGTGGTTTGCAGGCAGTGGCTTCCTGATCAGACCACAGGTACATTTACCAGTCCAGACTGGACAGCCAAAACTGGCCAGACAATATAAGTATTTTTTTCAGGTTAAGAGGTCTACAAGCAGTATATACCTTACAGCAGTTTGACAGAGGAAGGAAACTCACACCCCCTTCCAGGGAGTTTGACATTGTAAGGAGAGCTAAGCCAATTCACCTTCAAGAGTCTTAACAGTACACCTTCATCTGCCCACCACTGTCTGCCTTTCTAGAAAGCTGGAGCTCTCATGTTTTAAACTACGGGGCTATACGGACTAATCTGTAGAAGCTCACCTACTTCACCCAGTCAAAAGCTGATAACCCAAAGATTAAGCATCCCCCCAAACCAAACATAAAAACAAATACTTACTACAAAAAGAGACAAAAGTAGACAAAATGCACAAAGAGAGATTTTTTAAAAAGAGATTTAATCCAGATTGGATTTAAGAGGGACACCTTTCAAAGACACAAGTCAGAAGCTGAAGGGTCCAGTAAGCACCCATCATCTGACAAATTCACCTGTAATGACTTTCAACACAAGGATCTTGAGCAGAACCTCTTGGGAACACAGAACCTGGTAAGTACAGAGGAACTGAAACCACATCTCTAAATCCCACTATCACCCATCCTCTGTAGCCAACAGTAATGTGTCTTATTATGCCACCTAGCACTAACAAGCAACACAAGACATAACTGAAGGTGAACCTGCCAGGCTCTTGCAACACTTCCTTGCACGTTCAGTGGAGAAAAACCCTCTCAGTCCATTACAGTAGCACAAAAATCTCAATCCTGGTATCCCATTACTGTTCAACATAGATGATCTTAAGGTCCTTTCCGACCCTAACTACTCTATGATTCTATGATCCTGAACTTGCCATCCAGAATTTCCACTGAAGTTCCAAAGTGGAACAGAACGAAAACACCTTCCTTGGCCATGCTATTCCCAGCCTGGGAACAAAGAACATCAGCCTCCAGTGCTCTTTTAATAGAGCTTCATTTATTCTGAAAAAAAGTAATAATTAAGAAGTACCCAAAACCAAAGTATGGAACCTGAAAAACACCCTCCTGTCTGGCAGAGTAAGCGCTTTCTAAAGGCACATTAGTTCATGTTGCTAAAATTGAGTTTTAAAGATAATTGGGGGAAAGCAGAGATGATCGACAAAATGCACAACTGAAAATGTTGATGTTGAAAAAGAAAAAATAAAGCAGATTAAATCCATACATAAGTTCTTTGAAAAGAAAGTCTTAATACTTGAACAATTATGCATGAGTTTTTAAGAATCTAACATGTGTTCAGTACTACTAAAAGGCCAGCACATTAATCTTTCCAGACCGGGATGCAAAAATTCCCTGAAACAAGAGCAAAAGAGTCCTAGGCAAAAAAAAAACCAACGTAATAAAATTCACATTTCAGCACCCACCCTATGAGTGCAGAACAAGCACCAGGTATAGCGGAGACTGAAGAGTTAGCCAGGACAATGCAGCTCCCAGGCCAAAGGCACAGAAGACTGACACCAGCCATAAAATAGCCTTGGAGTTATTAGTTCAGGTAAGTTACAGCATCCTTCTTTATTCAAGGAAAACCACCACATACTGCCATGAAAAGGGTCAGTTAGAGGCTACTGCAATGCCAGTGGAAGCAGATCACAGTTTGAGAGGGTTGGAGGGTGTAACGCCCTCTCCATGCCCATATGCAAGTGTTGGTAGAAATGGTCCAATTCCCCTCTAGAACACCACAGCACTTCCCAAATAGCTCAAGAAAAATAAGCTGAAAGTAGTATCCAATCCCTAAACCACTCACTCAACCATGGCAACTGCTAACTGCAAGGACGTGTTACTGTAGGGATAGCTCATGATAAGACCCATTTTCCAACATCACCCTCCCGTGCTAATATTCTCATACCCTAAACAAGAAGGTGCCCCACACAATCTGGCTTCCCAGAAACATTGCTCCAGAAAACCTGAAGTCAGTTTTGTCAGAAATCGTGCAGCATATTCTAGATTTACCTGCAAGTTTTAAAACCCCAGTTTCTGATTGTTTATCATTCCTTCACTGCAGTATCCCACAGCATCCTTTGATCAACTGTCCAACTGCAACACTCTAAGCAGCAACACACAAGAGCTTTTCTGTAATAATGTTTCCATTGTAACAAGAACAGAAAACCAAAAACTGATAATGGCAGAAATCTCTTCAGTTTTCTACAGTAAAGTATATCCTTTTTTAATGCTCATTTGAGATCAAATTCAGTGAAACTCTTAAGAACTGATAAACCAACTATGCAAACACAAGGTGGAACCCACCCTGCATGCATTTTTGCATTGGTTAATATTTCACATGCATAAAACTTTAAACAGTGAACTTCAAGCCAGAATGGCCAAATGACATACTTCCCTTGTTCCAATTAAAAACATATTACTATTTCCAGTGGGGTTGGGAACCTATATATGCATGGGAAGAAGACAAGGAAATGGAAAAGAAACAAACAAAAAATCCTCAATGTGCCTACAGAAAACAGATTTAAAACTACATTTCTGCATAGCAATGAAAACATGCTGCTGTTTTGGAAACATCCTTCCATTCCTATTATACATAAAGGTGGTATGAATTACTGCCAAAGTAAACTGCAAAAAAGCTTTTTGCTATGGAGGAAACCCCAGCAAGCTGAAGTCCTCTGCGCAGAACCCTACTTTAAGAGTGTGAAGGTCTCTTTGTTCCCTTTAGTACCAGGTCAGCTCAAACTTTTATGTCTACATATTCTACTGCCCTTGCAAAACCTTTATTCAAAACAATAGAAAATGGGATGATTAAAAATTTAAAACTAAAAAAGCCCTGCTAAATGCCCTGGCTAAAAATATCACCACGTGTAACATTTTTGCTCTTCTATCAGACTATTTCCCAAAGTTTGGCATCTGAAAGCAAACTGTTATTTCATGTAGCATAGAGAAGGTACCAGGTATTGAAAAAAATTGTTTGTATAAAATCCAGGTAAAAAGATGTATTTACAATCTTCATACACATTGCTAAATCTATCCTTTCAAATGGCAGTTTCTGACCATTAACAACTGTAAATACAGATAAGACTTTTATCCAACTATCATGCTAAATTTCATGTTCCTGCAAGCAGCCCGATAAAGCAGCTCAATTATTTCTCCCTTTCTAATTTGTTATCTAAAAACCACAAAGAATATAATTTCAGACACCAGAAAAACACACGGAACTCTCTACACTGTGACTCAGCCACCTCAACAGACCTCCATGCACAAAACAAGAGCTTTCCTCCTCTAACTCCATGTTCCATTTAGCTCTTCTGCATATCCACACTTTTAAGTCCGTATCTTCAGCACACAGACATCTAAGCAACATTAAAGCTACATCAAAGAGTTTATGTTTCTTATTCAAAGTACTTCTCATGGCATTTGTCCCAGTAACCTGGGATTGAAACTCAAATTGCAAGGTCAAACTCTAAGTGCTACAGGACTAGGGAGAAAGAGAGGCTGGTTTTAACGAGATTATTAGACAGCAACTTTCACTGAGCATTTAATTACAGTATTGAATTCAAGCATACATTCAGCGCATCGTAACCAAATTTAGCAGGGACATGGTTCCAAACCTAAGGAAATCAGAGTATTTCATTCACTTCCCATGGGCTAATGCTCTTTCAGTACAGAGGGTATTTGACTACAGCATTGTCAGCCAAAGACTTGCCTGCCCTCATTGCATCTGAGGAAGCTGTGATCACACAGCAGCGTCAACCCCACCACTCACATCAGCTCTGTACTCCACAACACTTGCAACCATGAACCAGCTGGCTGAACATTAAAGCACATACAAAGATCTTGTGCATGCTTGTTAGGCTGTTTTCTAGAGAAGAGATAAAAAAGCAAGGAAATATTCATCACCCGCTGTGGGTCTGGGGGTTTTGTGTTGTGTATCAGATAAATTCTCAATGTTATTCCCACCTGGCCAGGATGGGAGGAGAAGAAATAGAACACAATGATCACATAATACTGCTTGTTCCCCAACTCCTGCAAGCCAGCTGCAGGAGTTGACACGCAGATGCAGCCCCATGCCAGCCCCACAAGTGACAAGTTCTGTACAACTCTGCTGCAGCTTAGAGAAGAAAAAGGACCGAGAACTTACCCATGGAATTCATTCTTTCCACGTTTTGATCCAGCAAGGCAAGAGCTCACTGGGAACTGTGCTCCTGATGGCCACAAAACCAAGACTAGACACAAAGGTCTTAGTAAGCACGGGCTTCCAGAAACTGTACTTCCACTCCTACCATCCACCTCCTAACCCCGCCACTGCATTTGTGGCCGCCTTTGTTAGAATACTTCTGCAAATGAAAACAGATGAGTAACTACTGCTGCTTTAGCAAACTCCCAAGCCCATGGTCACTAATAATAGCTTTGTTCCTTTTATTACTAAACAAAACCAAAACAACGACACCACAAAAAAGTTTAAATGCTTGTATAAAATGCACATTGCTGAATGCTTTCTTTCATTGATCCAGTTGCCATTTCCCATAGGAGCTTAGGCCCAGGACTCTCGAACAATTTATGTGGATCAACACGATGCAGCGCAATCTGAGGCTTTTTGAAGGGACTGTCCCTCACAAAACTCCCAAAACCAATCAGGTTTTGGGCTCCTTCACTTTAGATATCAAGAGTTCAGTTAAAAATCTGAGCAGAGACATTCACACTTTATGCATACGCTTCACCGCAGATGCTGATCTGAGCCCTCTGGAATGCAGCGTCCCGGAGCTCATGGATTCAGGCAGGCAAAGGTACTTTGGCAGGCTGTGCTCCCGGTTCCCGTGGCACCCTGGCACACTGCCGCCAGCTCCGAAAGCAAAACAGGTGGGATGGGATGGAAAGGGCAGCGCTCAGGGAGGAGAAAGTGGAGAAGGGCAAGAGAAGAGGAAGAAAACGGAGAGGGTATGAAGCCACTGCTGTTAAATGGCAGGGGGAGAATGATGACATCGAAGCCTTGTCTTGCACAGGCCCTGACCTGGTTCACCGCCAGCAAGAAAAACAACAAACAAACCGAAAGACAGCACAAAACCCACTTTTTTGTTTAAAAATTCTTATTTTTCTCTCTGGAGTAAAATAAATCATAGGAATACCTAAAAGCAATAAAAAACTGGGTGCAATTCATCCCCTTTAATCAGAAACTCTGCCCATTCTACCTGACCCTCCCTTCAAGGATCTCCTCCAACAGCCCATGGCCAAGCTGAGGCTGTCCCTCTCTGTTTCCCTGCTCTCACATGCAGGTTAGCACGTCCAGGTTTTCACCAATCTCAGACTAAATTGTAGTGCTCCCAAGCCCAGTGCCTCTGTTAGTCCACATATTTTCTTGGCAAATTACCTGGAACCACTGGGCTTTGGTCACCCATGCTAGAAGGCAAGTAGACATCAAGGAGAAACAAGATCTTCAAAAGTCAGGCCACCGCATATCCATGTCGTTACCATCCTGCAGCTTTCAGGGGGGTTAACTTATCAATTACTGTTCTTGGGTTGACTGTTGCTGAACAATCCCAAGAATCTCATGGAAAGTGGCTTTGTTGTTTTTGCAGGAAGTCACCAAGCCAAAAGCTGCAAAAGCATCCTCTTGTTCTTGTGTGAGCCCCTTTTCACTTTTTTTTTCTCATTTTATTTTTTCTGGTTTATTTGAACAATGGCACCATGAACCAGCTTTACAATAATGACTGTTACAAAATAGGAAGCCGTATTATTAGGCAAGCTTTGTCTGCGTAACTCAATCAGCCCAGAGAGGATATGACATGCACGACTAAGACAAAGGACTGGACTGGGTGACCCCAGGCATCTCTTTCAGGACTGTTTCTGCAGCTGAGTTACTTAAGAGTTGACATTTGCTTTTGCTGCTTTATTGGATGTACCATTCCTGTAATTGCCGCAGCAAAGCACCGGCACCTCCTAAGAAAACAAATCGCTGAATGTGTGTGCAAAAAGTAAATGCCTTGGAGAAGCTGTGATGAGAACTTTACCTAAAAAATAACTTTCAAAATGGAAAAGGGAAGTTTAACATTTAATCTTTGTAGTTCACAACAGTTGACACAGCAGGACAGGTCAGTCTTTCAGCAAACAGCCATGCACAGCTTTCACAGACCAACACAACACAACATTAAAGTTGTCTTTAAGTAGCTGCAGGGTTCAAAGGCACTGATTTTCTACAAGCTTGCCGAGAGCATCACTGGGACCAGCTCTGGAGTAGTACATCTTAGACCAGAGGATCAGCAATCGAAGGCACACCTGCCACCCTGTCATCTCAGCAACACTACTGAAACTATGAAAATCAGGTCTAAATGCTCGTCTGAGCAATACTTCTGCAGAGAACAGCAACACAAGTGACTGAGCAACAGCAATACAGGAACTTGTAAGTGAATCATTAACGAGCAATGATTTCTCCATTACTCACCGTGGCTATAGAGTTACTGAGGGTAAGATCTGTTTCTAAAAAAAGGGAACAGCCAGCAGCGAGTACTAACACATGCATCAAAGCTCAACACAACGTAGAAAGGCAAGAGGAAGGCATGGCTATCGGTCAGCCTTTGTCCAGAATTGCTGTGCATTGAGGACGGCTCCGTGGAGCAGAGCAGCAGCACTGGTTGCACACCATCTCTTTCCATCAGTCGTGTTCAGGGGCTCAGGTCAACTCACTGTTGATTTTGCATTACACCAAGAAATGATTAACTCATGCTACAATAGCTATACATTTGTCAGACTGGTGATACAGATCAACAGCCAGCCACCTAAACGCCAACAGTTTGACCTCTAAACACGCCTTTCCATACCCGTCTGCTCGCATTCTATCATAGATATTTCTAGTAAGTTTTCTGTAAGCATTTGTGGTCTATGCTACTCAAACTAAGCAACAGGAGAACCAAGCTGACATTCTCAGCCAATCTTTAGGCAGGATTAGCAAGCAATTAAAGCTGTTGCATGAGGAATTTTAAGTGCTCTATGACTTCATGCCAAACAAGACCTAGTCAAGCTCTGGAATTTATTTTTTACAGTTCTGTTCTATATAGAAACAGAAGACAGATTTTAAGAAAAGATTCTTGAAGCAAGGATTCAACCGATTATCAAAACATCCATTATTGTTTAAATATTACTATATGCTGAAAGAAATCCTGCATCAAAAAAGGACATGTAAAGCAATCTGACTGCTTCCTACCAAAAGGTTAACATCTTCCTACAAAACATTTCCATTTCAAGCAAACTGCAGAGTTTAAACATCTTTTCATTGTTTTGTTGGCAGAATTTGATTAACATACATTAATTGCAGTTCAGCCAGTTTGGGTACAGCACATCCTGGGAACACCTTTAAAGACAGAACCAAATCTCAGACCCAAATGCACCACCAACAGCCAGACCCACCAGGACAGGTAGCAGAGAACATGGCTTTTGTTCCAGGAGCTGATCATTTAGTCCCAGCTACACCTCTTCCTTAAGTCAGACAGAGTAATAGAGAAAGCCATGCATTTCACAAGGGGAAGATTTACAAGATGTTCAAATGGAAAAGCTTGGGTTTAAGTACAACAGAAAATGAAGCAGATTTTGTGAACTGTCATCCATACCTTGCATGGGTTTGATAATATGGGTTGAAAATAATTATTTTCACAACCACACCAACTGGAGCAGAAAAGAGAATGCCACAATGAACAAAGCGAGTAAATACAGTTAAATAAGGCAACCAAAGCCTGAACTACAGTTTCAGACTGATCTCCTGTTCATATAAAGAACGCTTTACTTGGAGATTAGGGGTGAGAAATAAGAAGTCATTAGCTCTTCTTCAGAGTTCATGATTCAATACTGACAAAACACACACTTCAGTGTTTCCAAGCTAAAAGAAAATTCCAGCAGGGTCATGGAAGATGCTATTTATAGACGGCTTAATCTCTGTGCACTCAAACACAGCTTTTGTATATACACATATTTTGTTAGCATTTGAAATAAAGAAAAACTCTGTTACTGAAAATTAATTATCCACAACTTCTGAGAATTAGCTTAGTTCTTCCTCTTAATATTAGCTGTTCCTGACTGAATGGCACCAAAACACAGCCTACAGTTTTTCCAACCAAAACTGTTACAGGAAGAAAACAGGTTCTGGAAAATATCCAGTGACAAAACCAAGAAAGAAGAATGTGGGAAGTTACCAGCAATTAATTTCTTCAATAGGAAACAAACTCTTCCCAATCTCAATGTACATTTCAGTACAACTGAGACTGCTCTGAAAACTGGGACATCCAGGCAGTGGGTCCAGTACTAGAACATGCCCGGCAGATGGAAGGAAAGCCAACATCCCTGGTCTTTCAGGTCATTCTGCAAACATAAGCACTGTTAAGCCCTCTGTCCAGAAGAAAGTATGTTAGAAAACAATTCTCTGCTCTGCCTTAGATCTTGGCTGGCTGCTCACTATAAAGAGCATTTACTTGTGGGGCTGTTAGAAAGAGGGCAAAGCAAACAGGTCAAACACTGGTGTACTCTACATTGAGCTGAGGAAGAGGCAATGGGATAGCTTTCACGTCAAGCAGACTGTGCCTCTCAAACTGACTGCTTTCTACAGTGAGATAGCTGGCTCAGAGGCAAAAATCAGAGAGCAGTGATTGCTGTTTACATGGCTACAAGACACAAGGAAATCTGGACAGACTGCTCAGCTCCACAGGCAGTGTGGTCAGCAGGTCAACCCACACTGCATGGGCTGGTTAATAGCAGCTGTCCTTGGAGGGAGGGCTCACTCTGAAATCAACAATGTTGATTTTGTTGAAGTTGCAGTGTTTAACATCAGTAACATTTTCATTAGTGCTACTTGGAAGATAAGCAAAGCTTGACTAGACAAGGAGGCTGCTCAAAGCCCTGTCCAACTTCAAACTTGGACGCTGAACCAATGGGTTAGATCATATAACCGTTGGGGGTCCCTTCCAACCCAAACTATTTTTGGTCCAGAAACACTGAAGTCTTTGTCTCTGAAATTAGTTATCATATACCTAAAATATATTTTTTTCCTCCAAGTTATAAGGTTTCAGCCATGGCAGATGGGGTCAAGAATGATGCAGTCCAGACACCCATTACCCCTTGGAAGGATAAAGAAGATCATTTATAATGGCATCAAGACTCTTGCTACTCTTCAATAACTGCTCTGTGCATGCATTCCTGCACAAGGCTCCACAAGAGGCATTTTCTCACAGGGCCCTTGTTGTTATATTCTTTATTAATCCTTATAAGTGACTTTGTCTGTTGACCTACTGTAAGTTTAAGAGATTCAGAGGTTGAGTGCTCCTACAAGCCAAACTCTTTTAATGGAATTAAATAAAGATATCTTGCAAGCTTTTAATAACGTTGACAACTACTAAAATTCAGCTAGCTGATCCAACACGAAACCACTAAGCCCTTACATATATTCTCCTCTCCCCATTGAGCATGCCCAGCGCAGAACGCCATGCAGAGACGGCAGATTTCTGGAAATGCCTCCCTAAAATACTAATGGATCAAATCTGACTGTAAAGGAGCGATGAGCAGATGAACCTCCCTCCTGCCCCCCGAAACAACACCCTGGTGAGTCAGCCCTCAACGTTTCTCCTCCTCAAATCTGACACATGCATGCGCACATACGCAGGTTGTTAGCATACTGCTATTCTACAACAGTGCCAGTGCTCAAGATACCTTGGTTACCTCTAAAGAAGGTTTAGGAAAAGATTATAGATTGGAGGAGCATGGCAGAGCATCTTTACCAAAGACTACTGTCAGTCACAACTTCACATTACTGACATGCTGCGTTTAAGGTTTGAGTGAATACAGTACTTCACCAGTGTACATGCACTGGGAAAAATTAAGCAGAACTGGTCGTAATCTCTCCTCGTTAGTTTTCTGTATGTGATAGAAATCTTCTAGCAGTCATAACTCATAACCAGACATCATTTCTCTTAAGTTACACCTCAAGGAAACTTGATGTACATCCAAACTTCCGCAAGCTTGCTGCTTTCTGTTGGATGCATCTTTCGTTTTCCCTAAGAGTGCAAATCATGTTCTGGAAAGGCTACAACATGTCAGGGATTCTTAAAATAGAAAGGCCTGTAGCTGGTGATACTGCAAATATAAAGACAGTTATTGGTATAGCGGTGGGAGTAATAACAGTGACACAAGCCCAGAGCAGCCCAGCGGTCCAACTCCATTGGCAAGCTGCTGGTGGCTCCTGAAAGCCCAAGCAGAAGAAAGGGAATGGCCATTTAGCAGTTTCAATGGGCACAATGCAATCAAAATGAATTGTGGCAAATTCACAGCACAATTCTAACCTTTCAGCTTTGATGTTACTAAATTTAGGAGTTTCAGTGCAGGAAGGGAGGCAAAAATGTTACAGAAGTGCTTTAGTAAGGTAACAGAGGGAGAACCACTTCTGTATGACCAGGGAGAAGCACAACCTTGGCTTTCTGAAACAGCAGAGAAGGGTATGAACACCAGACCAAGAACCTCAGAGAAAAAAGCAGGTCGGAGAAATGCTTATCTACCAAACTAGCAAAGCCTACAAACCTTAAAGTCTGCTTAAAAATATTAGCTGTCAAAGTCATCAAGGCACACCACCAGTGAGAACTGTGCCCAAGTCTAAAATAATAATGTCATGTTTATTTCTGTCCCTGACTCCACAGTAGGTGCTCCAGCTATATCTGTGCTTCTTGCAGCATTTTAAAGGAAACATGCACAGTGACTGAGAAGAGTAGTAGAGGGTGTATTTGATGATCTATTTCTGAGAGCAGCCTTGGTGCCTCACCAAGTTAATAAGTAATTTCAGGTCAAGAGAAAGACTGAAGCATACACTGAGGAAACTTTCCCAAACGCCTTTAAGTAACTGTTTCTATTGCAGGAAGAACAAACAATATTCTACCAATTTTGGAATAATTTAGAGAGCCTTGCTCAGTAAACTAAAAGAAAACTATTTAAAACGTTTCCATCTAATAGGTGACTAAGCTTTTAGACATGCAATGTCTAAAACCCAAACCAATGGTCAGAGCCACTTGAGCGTACCATCCATCTGGCAGTGTCATGCAATCCATCAGGAACAGCAGCACACACATTTTGACAGCAAGTCCTCCCAAAGCTTGTGAAGAAAACACTGCTGGTCTCTCTGGTTAGCACGGAGAACCGGAGGGGAGAGGGAAGATACCCATGTCCTAGCACTCCCTCTGATTTCAGTTGCATTGCAACTGAGTGCAAGTACTAATTTCTATGTTAAAAACAGAGACAAGACAGCAAGGCTTAGGACTGAGATAACAGGAAGTGCCTAACTGTCAGAAAATAATGGACGGCTGACTTCAGTTTAGCTGCTTGATCACTACTTAGGGTACACTGTCACACAGAACACTTTCAGCATCCTTCTTGCAACCAACATACCTCAAAACTAAAGGACATTCACCACATTATTACCAAGGGTTCAAATCTCAGGTAGAAACAAAAGTTGAACTTCCTGCTGAAGACACGAACAATTGCTCCCAAAGGATGCCTATTCCTGTGGTAAGTAACACCTTCCAGTAGCAGCATATGCACGCACACAAAAAAAACCCAAATAACAGCCCCAGAAAAAAAACAGCTTCACATTTGGTGAAGTAACAATGTATATGGGAGTTCTCCAAGAAGTCTTTCCTAAGCTTAGGATGACAGGCTGCAGATAACATGAGCTGGACACAGGTGTCCACATAGGAAAAGACATTGCTTAAAGGTCCTGGGCCAGAACTTAGACTTGAAGTAGATGGCCCAGACCACCTCTGGTCAACCTTAACGGCATTCACTACAGCTCCTTTGCCTTCCCTAAATATGAAAAAAAATAGGACAGATGACTGCAGGATGCATCTGTAAAGCAGTCGCTAAGAGCAGCTGATGAACAAATCCATGAACCTGAAACATCAAGAGTTACATTTTCGTAATAAAAAAAATTGATTTCTTGTAGCCATCATGATCACAAGCTATCCAAGAGTTTACAAGGAAGCTACTTCAATAGATCAACAGAAACATTGCAATGGGTGGACTGTAAGCTTTTAGTAGACAAATTCTTCATTAGGCTGCATTTTTGTGTTTCTCACACAAGATAAGCACAGCAAAATGACAAACAAGACACTGAACAAATCTAATTCTCTCCTGTGAGGTTAGCAGTTATATTACAGCTCTACCAGTTCCAGCACCTACTTTCTCACATAAACTCCCAAACTATAAGAAAACAGTTGCTTAATGGTTGACCAAATCTAAAATACCATGAAGTCCAATAGCCTGTCAACAGACAGATCATCTTTAGCAACACAGAGATTTTTCACATGCCACATGTTGCATAAACAAAAAACCCCACTGCTGTTACAGAACAACTGAGATTGCATGTAAATTAATAATGTAACTGCAAAAACATTCATTTATTCCTTTTCACTACATTTTGAAGAAGCCCAGTTATGAGATGCAAAGGCAGTTCTGCTACAATTTGATTAGTCTGGAGGAGGAAGGGGGTGGGGAAACAGGAAATAATCATTTATGAGCAGAACAGAATAATCTTAACGCAATCAAGCCATGACTTCCCATTCAGTTGGCAAGTTTTCCTTTATTGTATGATGGGAACATGCTAAATAAAGTCACCACATCTGAATTCCTCCCCTTCTATGACAAAGGCACAGTAAGGCTTTAACATCACCAACGTCATGCAGTACAGCTTTCATGCTAAATCCTAGTTATCCCATTGCTAGCCACGGAAGCAAACAACTCTGAGTAAACAGGCCAAAATAAATCACAGTGAGATCTAAACTACAAAGCATATGTTATGGCTAGTTTGCGTCATGGACATAAGGATTAATGGATAGTCAAACAGAGGATAAAAGAGAAAAAGTTGTGGAGAGGTCAGAACCCCTCCTGAATGCAAAGCAAACTTACAACCTGCCCCAAGTGCATGGTCACCCATCCCCAGATGGGTCTCAGAAGTGGCCAGTCAGCAAAATCTTTAGTGCTTCCACTTCTGATGTTAACAAAAAGTCCTCAATAGAGACAGTAGCCTCTCCTTGTCCTGTAATCTGATTTTTTAATTATTACTGCTATCCTTCATTTCTGTATTACCTGCTTTCCTACCCTTCAAATCCAAAATAAAGTAAATTCACATTAAAAAGCTCTGAAGATCCTTGTGCTTGTGCTGTACAAAATACTATGAAGTAAAGAGATATAGGTGGGATGAGTGAAAACACAAAGAATCAAGATCTGGCTATTAGATACAAAGCTATAGAAATTTCACTTAGTCTTCAACAATACAGAGAGGACAAGGCAGGGAGAATAAAGTGGGAGAATTCACACTGAAAGAATGTAGCACGAGAAGCCTCCTTTAAGAGAAAGAGGGAAAGAAAAACACAATAAAACAAGAGATGTGGAGAAGAAGCTGCCAGGACAATAGTAGGCATGCAAGGAATAGCCCCAAGGGATGTGGCACAGGAGAGGCTGCAGCATGAGACAGGTGAGAGCCAGGTATCAGGGCAGGTGATATGAGTGATGAGTAAAGAAAGGGCCAGAAAACAGTGTGGAGAAGGCAAGCGAGTATCAGCATAGTGAGGACGGAGGAATACTTGTCAGGGTCTAAGCAAAGACAGAAGGCACAAGAGATGCATACATATAGGTACAAGAAGAACAGCAACAGCTCTTAAAAAAGAAGTAAAAAAAAGAAAAAAAAAAAAAAAGATTACCAAAGAAGTGAGGAACTGAGAACAAGAAACCTCAACGGCTTTTGATTTTGTTCTCTTTAAGGAAAGGTCAAAGATACAAGTGTTGTGTAACAAAACAACAGCTTCAAGAAGTGAGCTGGTCAGAGTTCACTCTCAGCGTGTGGGACCATGCAGGAGAGGCTTCCCGGACCCAGCCATGAGCAGACGGCACAAGCATTTCCTTTTCCAGTAACCTGAAGGATGAGAAGTAGCCTGTTGCATGTGTTATTACCACCTGCCATGTCTCTCCAACCCTGTATCTCCACTGTCTATTGAGCTACTCCTACCTGTCACAGACTATTGCTGCCAGCAGCTTAAGGCCACAATAATGAGTAACTGCAATAAGCTGGCTCTGTCTGCACAGAGGGAAAGGTTATTTGTGCTCTGAAACATTTTGTAATACACTTATTGTAAGAAGCTCACAGGAGAGTTATGCTTGGTAACACTAACATCAGATGTAAATAACTATAAGACTTAATAAGGACCAGGGTTCTGTCCCCTGACTGCTGCTCATCTACATCACCTGGGGATAAGATGCTCCCTTTTTTGTTTCTCTTTCCTCATTTGCAAAGCAGGATGATAAAGGCCTCTTCTATAAGGCATTTTTTGAATTAGAAAACAAGCCACTGTTGTCCAGGCACAAACAATGGTCCCTGTTCTAAAGAAAATGGAAAGAGGCCAAATACTTGGATGTATGACCCAAGCAGAGCTGCACTGAGGGCATGCAGACTGGTAGAAGGTACATGGCAGGCTTAGGGATGCCCAGCACTGGCATTAAAGTGGGGGGAGCACTCACCACTCTCCCTGCGCTACCCAGAACAATACTCCATATACACAACATTACACTGCACAAATAGCTGTGCTTAACTTCAGGAAAACAAAGAAAAATCAGTATGAAAAGTATCTGGGATGCTGGAAGATCTGCCTTCTTACTCACAGTGTGCTGTATTTGCCTCTGCAGTTTTTCCTCACGTCTCTGCCCAGTTGGGAACCGAAACTAGTTAAGTAACAGTACAGTTCACCTTTGATGATGCAGAGTTTCTAATGAGGGACTTCCCAAGAAAATCATACTCAGACTTTGAGTAATAATTATTCATAAATGTTATAAATAAACACGCAGCTCCAAATACTTTTAATTGGGCAGTTTCCACACAGAAGTTCCATTCCCCTTAAATATTTACAGTTTTTAAAGAAGAAACCATAGAACATTTCTCCCAGTGATGGAGGAGTTTAAGAGTGGTCCATGTCAAAATGGACTTACTGGAGGCCTCTTCTACTCTTCTATTTCAGACTAGGTAAAAAATTGATGAAGATAAAAACATTCATTTACTGTACATACTTGAATGAAATTAGTTAGGTGTGTAAAGGTTGTGCCCATCTGCATTAAAAGTTACAATTAGATTTGAAAGCATTAAACCAGCTGCTTCTGCAATTCCAACAGACAGCAACCCATACCCAGAGGCTTCTGTTCTGCCACATTCCCCTAAATTTATTCGGTATTTTACCCACTGTGAGTGGGATTGCTCTCTCTCCTTACCTGAAAACGTCTTTTTTATCCAAGACACAAAACCTTTTTATACATCTCCTCAGTGCTGTGTATTAGCATATAGGTCTTGTGCACATTTACTCACATATACACCAAGTCTCTACCTGCCACATATAAGGTACTTAATTATTTGTTTGCGCTGCCACAGCACAAAGAAGCAGTCAACATCAATCAGCATCTTGTATAAACACCACTACATGAATAGCAAACATGACCACTCATGTCCCGAAGAACTTATTATAGAAGACAGACAACATAAGTACCACTGGAGGAGACAAAAGCGTGCCAGGACACAGCAGCAGTGCTTACAATAGATGCTAGCTAAAGGAATAAGTCTGTCTTATTTTAATAACAATAAAAAAAAAAAACAACAGCCACTTCCTACCATAGATCTCTTCTTCCCTTTGAAGAAAGGGGAAATACTCATGAAGAAGGAACACTTTTTCCATCCTGAAGTTAATGGTCAACTCATTTTGATGCGACAAGGCTAACAGAGAGAAGGCTTTTGCTTGAAACACATTGTAGCTGGTAGCCTGCCCCCTCCTTCCTTACCGCTCCACTGAACCTCCCCTTTATTCTCTCTGAGCACAGCTGATTGTATATAACGCTGCCACAGGAAATGTCACAGCAGAAAGCATCTCAAAATCACCTTTATCTGACAATTTAACCCCCTGCACTGGCAAACTAAAGATCATAGAATGGCATAGGTTGGAAGGGACTTTAACGATCATGTAGTTTCAACCCTTCTGCCATAGGCAAGGACACAGATCTCAGGGAAAGAAGGGAAAAGAGAGACAGATGTTAAAAAATAGGTGCCTCCTATTAAGGGTATCTTGTCAAAGAACAACTCAAAGAAACTGAAGAGATGGGGCAGAAAAATCAGACAAGAGACAAGAAAGCACGGCAAGCATATCAGGTGAGACACCTGCTGTAAAGGCTTTGTGAGATGACTCACCCAGTCCTCTGCTCCTCTCTCCAGCTTAGCTCAACACTGGATCAGTGGGAAGTGCTACACATCAGGAAAAAAGGGTGGAGTTGACAGAACATTTCCTGGGCAATCACAGGAGCAATAAGCAGCCTGTTTGTCTGCCTAGTGCAAATTACAGGCACACCAATACTGCTCAAACACACAGCACAAAAGCACCCTGAAAGCTGCTCCATCAGCCTTACAGTGGCAGGGTGCAAGAGGCAGGTTACCACCTGTCCTTGTGATAGCATGCTCTGCAGTAGGTAGCATCAGCTGGGAAGACTGCAGAGATTCCCATGTGCCATAAAAACACGAGACCAACTTCCCGACAGTCTCTCAGCTTGCAGCACAGTTCCTTAGTAAGACCATTTTAAAAGGCTCACAAGGAAAACAATCACGGAACAGTACTCTGTAGGACAAGGTGGATGGGCACACAGCAAATGGCTAAGGAAGATGAAGCAGATGCGCTGTAACACAGGATGAAATCTGGAATCCTGACTTCCAAGGTGGGAAGCAAGTGATGGAAATGTATCAAATTATGGCAGCCAGTTCATTTTACTAATAAACAAAATCCCTTCCAGGATGAAAAAGCAAGTACAGGAAGCAAGGGATGGGGAGCCTCATGGCACTGCTGGGAGGGACAGAAGACGGACATGACAGGATAAAGAAAGTTCTCACAAAGGATTTGACATCCTAAATTTCAAGCCAGAAAGACAGGCAAGAGGCAAGGCTGAAGGCTCCAAGTTCCCCTTTGCTACATAAAAGACTGAAAGACCTTCTAGTGATGTGGCCCCACTTACTCCACAAGAAGGGCCAAAGGCACATGTATAACAAAGACAGGGACTGAAGCCAGAGCAAGGACATAAAGCAGAAACTCACCTTGATGCCAGCTCCCAGCCTGCTGCAGACACCTGCCCCAGAAACCGTGTGGACAAAGCTCCCGCCTGGCCTGACTCCCTCACGCTTCCTTGCCACCTTGCTACCCTTGGAACAAGACTCCCAATGCCGCATAGCCTTCCCTCACATATGCAGCCAATACCTTCATATCCTGTGCTATTCATCTTTTCATCCTCATAGCAGAGCTATTACCTACAACGCTCCTAATCACAGTTAATTGGTGTATGTTATATGGAAGAGATCCATAATCTTCAAAGCATCTCCCAAACAAACCACAGCAGAAGAGATTGTCCCTCACTGCTCAAGGCATCTGGCAAGAGCACAGCAGCAGACATTACATTACACCAAATGGCCTTTTTGTTTCCAATCCCTGAGTCACAACCCTACACATCAAAGATTGATTTCACACCTATCTGGGATGAACAAGCTTTCTTAAGAGTTTATGACATACTAAAGAAACCAAAGCAGCAAGGGGAAGGTATGACTCACCAAGTATTTGCTAATCTATAGCTGATATTCAGACGTTATTACATTTGTATCATGTTTCAGAAATAAACATGTAGATTTCCAACACTTATCTCAGACCTACAGCACACAGCACTCTATCACTATGGGCTACCGCAGCCGCTGGGAGGACAAAGCCACGCACGGTAGCCTTTTCCTAGAGACACAAAACAGTAAGTTAACCAGATCAACCAGATATAAAAGGCTTCCTTAAACAAGAACAGAATAGTTATGGTTGGAAAGGATTAAAGGAAAGGTTGGAAAGGACCTTAAGATCACCTAGTTCCAACCCCCCTGCCATGGGGAGGGACACCTTCCACATAGATTAAAGGCTTTCTCCCTGAATTCTATTACAACCCCTGCTCTCTACTACTAGGGCTAAATAGCATCACAGGCTCAGCAGACTCAGAACCTACAAGAAGTTTATTTTATTCCTGTTTAACCACCACCATGCTCCTCAGGTTTCCAGAGGGACAATGTTGTCCCTTCCCATCCTCAAAGGCATTTGGCAGGAGAAGAGGCAACGCCTATACCATAGCTGAACAGATAAACTGTCTCCTTCAGCTGTCTGAATCACTGGTTTAAATTAGGCACAAGAATATGGAAAATCCCAAGCTTTCCTTTGCCTCCCCATACTCCTACTCCCTGTTTCAAGGAGGGAATCCTACAGAACTTCAGGGATCACTGTTGCTCCCAGGTAGAGACAAGCAAAGTGGATGACAGCAGGTTCCAGGCTCCTCAGCCTGTCTACACTTCCTTCCAACACCAGTTTGTACAATGATGTTAGGAGATGAATCCAGACTAAAGAAGTGGATTTGCATGTTGGTAGTCATTAGGTGAGAAAAACGCTGTAACACTTAGAGCCAGACCAAGATTGGAAAAAAGGAGTTTTGAACTCAAACACATCCAGATGTTGGTGAAACCACTGGAGTGAGGTAAGGACAACACCCAGGGAAGCTCGATCTGCCACAGCTGGTGATGCCAACAAACTGGAACCCATATTAAGAAGATGAGAACCACCACTACAGACCACACCATCAATACTACCATCCTTCACAACAGCCATTATCAAGCACATTAAAAGAAATTGCAAAACATTTAGTAGGGAAGCTTATTCCCTGCTATTCCCAAAGCATGGAGAGCTAGATTCCCTCCAGCAGTTTCTCTCTGGCCTCACAGTTATCCAAGAGCATCCAACTGCCAATTCCATAGCATTAATGCAACAGTGATGTTTACAGGAGAATTATGCCACATGCAAAGGGTTCTTCCTCCTGACCAAAGCAACACACATTGTTCCACATATTTCTACAAAAGCTCTCACTTTGTTTTTAAAGTCATCCAAAGATTTAGGGCTGTGTTGCCTCATGCACATGGAACAACGCAACCTCACAACTTAACCTAAAACATGCACAAAAAAGCCAGATGTGATGGGACCCAGAAAGGACATCAGAGCAAATCAAGTTAGCTGCCCGAACCTCCATCAAAACCAGTTATTTTTTATTCGTCCCCCCATTTTTCCCCTTTCTGGCTTTATCAGATCCAAAGTCTCTTTGCTAGTTTCCACTCTGTTTTCTCCAGGCCATGTTTTATTGAGTGTGGGCACTTTCATTTGACAACAGGAATTAAGCACTTAAATACCTTTAGAACTGTGCTTATTGTCAGTATGTTGTTCCTCTTGCATTTCTTTTATGTTCACCTTCAGTGACTGCTAATATACCAAGACAAGGCCTTTGTTCTTATTTAAACAAAGTAAATCTCCTGACATCACCGGCCACAGAAGCACTGCTTGAACAGAGTAACCAACAGTTATTCTTAACAGTGTATGAGAATGAGACAGCCCCCGTTAACTATGGTTAATAACCACAGTCTCACACCCTATAAAAGTTCTGCTGCTCAGCAAATGAGGAACAAGGCAACCTTCAATTAATGCTTTCTTGTGCGTACTGGTGACCAAGCGTTGGCCTAACTCCTGAGAGCATTTTGTTTCCTTCAGTGGGAAAATGCTGAGAATTCAGCTTTCATTCAAACAAAATCTAGATGTGACTTCAGGTGCTTTTACAGCCTTACTGTTCTTAGGAAGGAGTCTGCATCTTGTGCCAAGACATTCTATCACCTCAGCAGGTAAATCCTCCACTGAGTAACAGCTACAAAAGAGCTGGATGACTAACAGACATAAATCCAGCAACTGAAAATAAGCAGATTGATCTGTTATTCCCATTCTTGCCAGCAAGTGTTGCTGTTTACTAAGGGAAAGCAAGAACAAAAAGAACAAAAAAAGAAATATTGCTAAATTTCCTTATTGTGTTCGTACCCAAATCCTTCCATGCAGAATTCAGTGTGGCTTCAGAAGAGCTTCAAGAGCTCCTGGGAGCAGAAAGCTTGCAGGCTGTTTTCTGGGGAAAAAAAAAAACTCCTGTGAACATACATATATGATCTTCTGCAGTGTTGATAAGCACATTGCAAATGCCCAAGGAGAAAATTTGTGTGGGGAGATAACTGCAGAAACTATTCTTAGTAACAGAGTTCTGCATCTGTTGAAGTAACTCTGCTGGCGCTGCGCTGAAAATGTATATTCACAAACACGTGCTCCAAATGTTGTGAAAAATGCACTATTTAAAATTCTGGTTTATGTAACCTGAGACATCTCTGAGAGCTCATGGAGGTGTTTTCACTGAGTACTCAGAACGAGCAGAGCCTGGAGTGGTGGTCCCCAGTGCAGGGCTCAAACAATAATGGGTGCTGTGTGGGCATTGGAAGCTCACAAGTTAAAAGCACAACAAAAGGTAGAGCAAAGCCCCATCTCCCACATAAGCAGGTTACACAGAGGTACAGGCCTAAACATGGCTGGAAAACACAGCTTTAAAACTGGGGTTTTGCCAGCTAAGCCACTGTCATTCAGGATGAGAAACTGATAGTTAACAAGCAAATCTTTAACATCCAATGTACGATGGAGTTCCACGTTCTGAGCCCCTAATGCAGTAAGACCCACAGATAAGCAGCAAAACCCTTAAGAGACCTGCAGGTAAAAATAATATGGTGCAAGCCTCATGCACACGGCAGTGAATGAGATGGGAAACTGTATGAAGTACCAGAGCCCCAGTTTCCCATTGTAATAGACAATTTTGCTGATCAGACTTCAATACTTTGTCTTGTTTCCATCTGGAAACTAACTTTTGATAGGAGAAAAGTTCATTGTAGACAATTACCAACCCCCACAGTGTTTTATTTTTGGACACTAAGAGAACTGGGTAGAAACTCCTCTCCCCAACACATCTTCAGTGCAAGCAGAAATCATGGCAACGTACACTCCTTCTAATGTAATTTCTTTATGGCTATGTCTCTATATACCAAACCCATGGACACATCTACAAATAATTACTACAGATAAAGCACGGTCAAATAGAATAAGACCATACACGTCTAAACCTGTAGCTGAAATTCCATCAAATGGGTCAGAGCAGTCTCTGCTTTTGACATCCCCTGAAGACCACTACAACACCTTCCTGCAACAATTACTTTGTAAGTGACCACATTAAAGTCATTATCTCACCTGGGAATAACTAGACCTTTACTTGTGGAGCACCTGCAGAGAGGCTGAAGCCTGAAAGGATTTAGAAGGACAAGTTGCAGGGACTTGAGCAAAACAGTTTTCTAGTCAGTTAAACAACCAAAAGCCTGAGTACCACTCACGCCAGACTTATAACCCCTTCCTCCTAGCTCCCAGTGGTCATACTCTGATACCCATTTTGAAAGACAGTCTCCCTCTTTAGTCATCTTTTATTAAGACACCCTTTTTAAAAGCTGACTGTACAGACAGGGCCCTGCAGCAGTTGCAAAGAATGTATTTTTTTCCTGCTAACCCATCCTCATGGCAACAGCCAGAAATACCCTTCAGTAACCCATACATGTCAACAAGCTCCATTACAGCCCAGGATGTTTGCTATAGCAGTTATTTCACAAGCCTCTGGTGGGACTGTAAATTCTGGCGGTGTCAAATACACTTCCTTTTATTACAAAACCCATTTTGAAGCCATCAGAAAGATTTCTCATTTTTAAACTAGCACTTCTATATTTAGAATACTACTTGGGTTACAGATTTATTTTTTCTTCTTGACACTGCACAAATGGAGTAAAAGAAAAGGCAGGAGCACTAGTGCAGGAGAGCAGGCAGCTTTTCAAACACTGGAAAAGGCTTTAAGTTCTTGGAGAGAAGGACTGGACTTCACATCCTCTGGATTTGAAGGGAAGGCCTGAATCATGACATCCAGCCAAAACACAGTCCCCGATTTCACCCCTCAGTAAAATGGAAACTCTTTCTCTGGCCAGTCTCGTCTGTAATGTGACTTGCAGTCTGCTCCAGAAAGCAAAGAGTCAAGGAGCTGCAGGGATGTGGGGTGAAAAACCAAAGGTCCATCAAGTACCTGGTCAGGAGAGGACCATGTACTTTTATAACATTTCTTCCCTGTTGGAAGTACAAATATTGCCTATTGACCCCTCAGCCAAACAGAGGGAAGCAGATCACACTGACTAGCCAGCTGCTCCCCCAAAGAGACGTAGCCTTTAGAAGCTGTTTTAACATATACATTGAAGTACATCATTATATGAACCCTGCGAGACAAGTAAAACATGACAAATAGTTGATGGAAGTACAGATTTCAGTTAATCTAGCAACCGAACTAATACATTAGGAGGATAAACAAGTTTCTGGTATATGCAAAGATGAACATGGCTCTTCAGACCTCTGAATAAACACTAAATCAAATTAACAAACATGACCGGCAGGATAATGACTAATACCTCATGTAAAGCAAAGCACCATATAGCTCACTGTTACGAACTTAGGAGATTTTGGTGCCTTGGAGTTCTCTCAACCCAGATGAGCTTTTTTCATCAATTTGGGATTAACTGGCTCAGTTACCTACTCAGAGTAAATGATATCCAAGCTTTTGATTTCTTGACTGAAACCTGCTCTGCAGCTAGAATTAATACCAAGGCCTACCCAAGCATCTTGGTAGAAATAAGACGGGGGAGGGTTGCATACATTAGTTCCCAGATCTTTGGATATACTCTTTTTTGGGGGGGAAGGCAGTGTTCCAATAGTTTCTTAAAATGATGGCTGCAGAACAGAGTGTGAAGCTGGGTGGCATGTAGCTGCCAACACATCAAGCATTTGCAATGATTCATTAGCCCAGACTTTGACGAGATGTTCCTGGATTTGAAACAGAGAAAGAAGGAACTAGACATCCAACCTGCTAGAGCTCAGCTAACTGGTACCCAAATTCCAGGCACTGGGCAAACATATGGAATAAGCAGACTCATTATCCATCCAGCTCAGGAAAGCACACAAGTGCAGCTACTACTTGTGCTCTGCTGCCCTGTAATCCTCCAGCATCCAGTCATTAATCAAGGAATAAAGCAATCCCAGTCCAGTTCCCAATAGTGTCTATTTTGACCATTAAATTGTCTATCTTTCCTTGAACCTACAAGCACAATCTATCTCCACAGCCCCCGGCAGCAACCAAATCCATTAACTATCTGCTTAAACTTATTTCTTTCCTTACAAACCTATACTATTGCCTTTCATGTATTTACTTTTAACACAAGTATCTTGTCAAATGATAGAAAAGTGGTCTGTATCTTGAAGTCATACACACTAACTGGTAGAAGAGAATAAACCGAGAGAACAGCCACTGGTAGAGCTGCATTTTAATGGCTCAGCATTTGTATTCAATCAACATCTAACTCCCCAGTCTCTATTTTTTTTTCAATGAAAACATTAATTTTCCTATGTACTGAATCCTAATCTGTTTTTCCTATTAAACTTTGTTCCAGGCTTCCATCCTCCCCTTCCCCCAATAAAGGGTCTTTGAAAAGTTTTTAACAGATATCATGTACAATTTAGCCTGCTCCAGCTACTTCCAGATGGCCTCCAACGTGACGAATCTACTCACTCGCCATGACTCTTCCAGTGAGGAAGAACTAAACGAAGCAAGACAGAATTTCTGAAGCAAGAACCTTGCTGGTACCTCAGGAATTACAACACTTCATTTCTTCTAACAAATTCACACAGAATTGGAACCAATTCACAGAGATACCAAACACTCCCTATGACTTCACCCTTGTGTCTAACCCAAAAAGCTTTTTCATGGAAAGAGGGCAGCACCACGACCAGGTATTCAGACAGTTGGCACACCTTACTGGATTCTCTTGCCTAAAATCCAGCCATTAACATATGGAGGAATTGGAGCAAGCACTTCTATTTTTATTATACACCATCTTTTCCAAGTTGTTTCCCCTGTATTACAAGGCATTTGGCAAAACACACAGAGAATCATGAATCAGGAGCAAGACACACAGAAGAGACCTTAGCCTTTCCTTCAGTGTGATGGTACTTCCCTTTCTACAGAATCCTCATTCAGGTTGTGTGCTGCACAGTACAATAATTCATGTAACTACATTTGAGACCTCTGTGCTCTTTGGAGAATGGAGCTCCTGTATAGTACTATCAGGCAGCTCTTATATAAGGACAGCCTGGAAAGTCAGGTGACAGATCTCCAGGTTCCTGTCTAAGACCAAAAGCCTCAGTAAAACCCGTATTTTTCTGTTTTCATGACAACAGGTTTTGCCACTTCTTCAGAGACACTGCTTCCTTAACATGTCACATAGTAACTGAGATGCTACACCTGCCTGAGGCTCTGCTATCACAGATCTCTGAGCCATCGTGAACCACTACTGGCTATCTAAGGAGACAAGGCTGGGATCTCGAACCGCATACCTTGACAATAGCTACAAGCTTATCACCAACAATGCCACATTTCAACAGCATCTGCTCAGAGCTTTCTCCAGTTTATAACAGAAGGTGCTCAGAGGTGCCTCCAATTGTACCTGCTCTGATTCACCTTTTCCATCTCAAGACCTCTTTCCTGGGCAGCATGCCGACAACAGCGAAGCAGTGGGGGCGCTCGGACTCCTTCCCATCACATTGACAGCTCTGCCTCATTGTTTTCCCCTGTAGCCATCTGCTTCTTGTATCTTATTCTGACTGCTGATCTACTGTGAAGCAGCCCACCACCTTCCTTCGTGCTCGCACAGCACCTCCCGGCACCAAGGGATGCTGGGTCCCAAGCAGGGATCCTAAGCATTATAGTAGAGTAAGTCATAATATGCAGAACAAAAGCTGTTTAGAGAGGACTTTGTTGTTGGAGCTTCCCAGATATACTGCTGGGAAAATAACATTACATTTCATAATAATTTCTCTGACGTGTGTCAACTACAGAGGAGCCCTCTTCAACCAGCACAGCTCCGAAGTACTCTGTATCAAAGTCCAAAGTCTCTATACAAAGCTGCCAAGGAAGAACAAGGTTTATATTCTGATTAATTGTTCAGGATGAAAATATGGGCTCTGACATAATGTAACAGCTATTTTGGCACAACTTTTGAGGAGCATGAGTAAGCAGCCTCTCCTAATTGGTGTGCAGATCCTGGAGTGGGTAGTAACTGCATAATAGCTTCATGTTGTCTTCTGAAAGTTAACACAGATGTGAACCCTGTCAAACTAGTCCACAGTTACCAGCAGTGGCTACACACTGGAAGAATTTAATCCTCTTTCGTCCATTATCTACGCTTTCTGCATCCCATGGAGAACGGATTAACACAAGATGACTTGGATGTTACAGATGAAGTTAACACAAGTGATTCCAGGTCCCAGTGGTGGCCGATCAAAACACCTTGGCTTAAAAACTTATCATTCAGCAGCTAAGCAGAGACAGCAGCCACGTGTGCTGTTAGACCACAGCCCATGTGTGTTAAAACAGCTTAACTTAGTCTACAGCCAAAGAGGGTAGCGTTAACCTGCATTACATCATATTTGCTATGAACCAGGACTTTGCACACAGATAACTACTGCAGGATAGCTGACACCAGTAAATTATTACATAGAATTAACTAAGCTATGCTTGAGCCGTAGGGTGACGAGCTCAGTGAGCCATATTTGGAATGTGACTCCTATGGAGTAAGTATAAAGCTCAAGAGTGCTGGCAGGTTACCAGACCACTAGCATTACTGCCCATTCGTTTAAGAGATTCGGTATGTCAAGAACCAGTCATATAAAGTCATCAAACTGGACTCAGTGGCTGTAAGCACGGTACTTGTCACACTTTCTACTGGAATGTTGTTTGTAGGACAGAAAAATTCAGCTGCAGACAGAAAACTAACCATAGGTCAGGAACCATACAACACACACACTACTTTTACCATGGTTTTTATTAGGTCTGCAGCATGATTTGATGCTTCATTTAATATTCAGCCTAACTGCAAGCTGCTACAGAACGAGGAGTCCTGCCTTCCAACAGTCTGGTTCTCAACCCTGCTCTGGCCTGGGTCTTGTGTTACAGCCACACAGTTACAAGTCAGTTCAGTGAGCCGATGCATGTACGGTCCTTCCCTACTGACTCAGCAAGATAAACCAGCCCTCCCTGCAGCCATTTAGCAGCCAGCTCCTTCCCTCAGTGCAGGACTGCAGCTCAAGACACAGATGGGCATGGCTGCACCTTGCAGGAACAGCCCAAACCCCACCCTGCACAGTGCATAGTCCCTCTGCTGGCATTCATAAAATGAACTTTTACCCCACATTACAGCCTTGGAACTAAAGGAGTGAAGTAATTGGTTAGAGGCTGTTTTTTTCCCTTAAATCACTCCAATGATAGAAAAGACAAAGCCTTTGATTACATGTATCTAAGCTATAGAGGTTACTGGGCAAACACTGAGCCTCCTGCATCTTCACCTCTAAAGTCTACTGTAGCAGACAACATCAGAGAATTGGCAGAAGTGCACTTTAACATTAGAATGCACATCACAAAGCAAAAGCATGACAGTACTGCTCTGCAAATGCCTTTGTCATGTTCTGAATGTTCTGAATCAATGCTTTTACATAGTCCCTGATTCCCAGACTGAAAAAGATGCCTGAACAACACTGCGCATGTGATGCTCATTAGAAAAGCTGAAAGCTGCCCCTTATCCCTGCAGCCGCACAAAACCCCTGGGCAGCAGCAAAAACTGGAGCACTTTTCTGGCCTGTTTGAAGGCCTGTACCTTCTGCCCAAAGGCACATCAGCCCATATGAATTGGTGTAAGGCTGGCAATCAGTCCAGTTCTGAAAAGCATGGGACTCAGCAGCTGACATGTACTCCATTCACATGTCCAATAAGTCTGACACTTCATGGGGAAAATTAAACCTATTTTCCCTTGCATAGCAGCTTCGCTCTTACAGTTGGGAGCAGCAGTACACAGCTATATGTCAATGATAAACAGTCCTCTTACCAGAAAAGCTGGCGACTACTTTTCTTTGTAACAGTAATAGCTGTGGTAGGACGTAGAACAGGGGCTCAGAAGCACGAAGAAAGCTGCCAAAGACATCACAATGGCCAGGCCAAGTTTTGTGAAGCAATTCTGCTGTTTATAGATGTAATTCACCTTCCACTCACCATCCTTCTGTACCTCTCCAATAAATTCAGCAGAACAGGCTGGAGTTTGGGTTGAGTCTTCAGTTACAACAGACAAGGGAATCTCAACTATTAGTTTGTATCACCCAAATGAACCCAGGGTCCCTCTATCTTAATATACTTTTCCCACAGCCTCTCCGAACATCTCACAGCTTCTGCTGCACTGTCACAGTCAAACAATGTCCAGATTTTAGAAGAAGCTGCACAATAAACCTAAGTGCAATAAAAATTCCATGTGCAACAACAGAAATCCAAACTTCGTTACTAATTTCCACAATATTCCTTAACTGAGCAAATGCAGAGGTAAGGCAGTACCTTCAAAATGCCTTCTACTGAGAACTCCCCGTAAACTGCACATAATCTAATTTCTGCACTACCCTGTTCCAGTCTCTCATTACTGAGTATCTTTCATGTTTTAATTCACATGACATTAGATTTGCTGCACTAAACAAGCACCTTCTGAACTCCAGAATAAAATGGAGGTTAATTACTAAACCAGATTTTTAAGTGAGAGTGAAACTCTATTAATGCCTAAAGCAATGCTAGGCTTGACAACTTAATTGAAGTTTAGCACTGCAGAGTTAAACTGCCCCAACAGCTTTATTCAAGCAGCAACTCTCACAATGAGACCTCCCAGGATCCCAGATTTGACCCAGAGGACAGAGAACAGGGCGTCTGCTGCTCCTGAATCTGGCATCTACAGTGACATAATCCAGTGGCATTTCAAAATGGGCCTTTGCAGAGGTACAGACCTCTTTCCCCAACCTGCTTCTCCTCATTTGCCCTGTACATACCACTGAGGCAAAGAAAAGCAATGAGGCAAAAAGAACTCTCACTGCATGTAGTACAGGTAGAGGCAAGTCTTACCAACATCCAGCACTCACATGGTATTAATTTTGCCACTGAGACACCTAACAGCTAACTAAGCCTTACCTGCCTGGGAGGGCAGGTATTGCTGCATGCTGTTTATCATCCAAAGTCACTCATTTACATGAGAAAGGCCCTAAAGGACTGCATAAATGCAGACACAGTCCTCATCTATAACCTTAAAGTAAGAGGGACCACTGAGTCTACTGTGTCTCAGGTTTGTTTGGAGCTTCTAGACAGCAATAAGTAATCAAGTCTTTTTCCAAAAAACTGCTATTCCAGGAAAGCACCCTTAACTTTCTGCGTCTTTCTCAGTAGTTATGGGAAGTGCAAAAGGAGCAAAGTCTGGAGCAGTAAACATACTTTATTTTCTATTCTTGATGTTTAGTTATTGTCAGTCAACTCCAGCTATTGAAACATGTCAAAGCTTGATAGCACAGAGAAACAAATGCAGCCTCAGAAAATACAAACTGGAGACTGTGCAGCACATGTTCATTTCTATGTCTGACACCAAGTAAATCAAGTAATCCAGCTATGGCATGGCATAGCACCGGACTCTTGCTTACTATGACAGTGTTATAAAAGATTTGTATTTAACTGCTTTATTTTACCCTGGAAGGCACCTCTGAATTAAACTTTTCCAGTAAATCCAGTAAACATTTTTTATGCCAAAGAACACAATTCTCTAAGGTCTCCAGTTTGCTGGACCTTGAGGCTACCAGAAGCAATCTGCAGAAAACTGATGTTTTCAGGTAGCTGCACAATGCAGGACAGCCAAGGCGAGATCAGTACCGACTGAAACTTTGATACTCAATTCCATGTGATACTTCTTTAACATAGCTTGGCAGAGTGTGCTGTATGCTGTCCTGATGAGCAAAGACCCAGCTGCAGGTTACAAAACGGCGCTTCGCACAAGCGCACTGAAGAACTGATTCTAGAATTATCCCAAAGCATGAAATGGCCAAAGTCCATGTTTACTATTTTAGGAGTAATTTTGACTTTAGTGTATGAATTCATAGCAGGCAAGTTAGTGCTGGCACATCAAAGAACTGGAAAATTTTAGTCAACAGCCTTGTGGAATTATTATGGATGTTAAAAAGTCCAGATAACATCTCAAGCAATGAGCATCTGTCAAATGCTTTGCACAACCACCACCAAGGTATGGTTTTGCAGCGCTGGACGCAACCTCTGCACCGAAGCTGAAGTACTTATTAAATGCAATGCTACTCTGTGGGATGCTTTGCATCCATCCACAACAAGGAATGACAGAGCAAAACACAGTTGGTGTCAAACAAGGTTAAATCAAGATGAAGAAAACCTGGTAGCTTTGAACCAACACTGGAAAAGACACAGAAGTTTTGCCTACCAGGTTTTACCTACCCCTGCACCATCAACTGCGTTTGGAACAAAAGGCAACAGTTTATCTAAAGACATTCCTGTCCTTGCTTAGATAAGCAAAGCTGAGGGAGTTTAGCTCAGGGGGAAGGTGTGGAGCCTCCTGCATAATCCATCTACTGCACACTGTGATAGACAAGTCAAAACAGCAGTTTAGGTATGAGTTATGTACAATTCAGAAAACCTCACAACCATCAAACAAAACCCACACTTGTGCTGTGAAGCTCATCAAAACTAGAAGAGGTTACCAAGAGAGGTTGCAGTGTCTCTGTCTTTGGAGATACTCAAACGCCATTGAGACACGGCTCTGAGCAATCTACTCAACATGATGAGCAACGGAGCTAGATGAGATGATCTCCAGAGGCATCACCTTACTGACTCTGATTCTATAGAGTCACTAGGAAAAACTTAAGACTGCTGGAAACAGCCCTATTCCAAATTTTCAGAACCAATCCACCTGACACCTTAAATCAGACTAACACCACTGTGGTTGGCTTCAAGAACAACCTACCAAAAAAAACCTATCACCCCAAAAAATGACCACGTAAGCCAACACCATCATTAGGGCATCAAAAACTAAATGGGCAGTTAAGTCTTCTGGGGGAAAAGAAGAAAACTGATTGATAGTGCGCTTCCTCTGTTAGACCATACAGAAGTTCAGTTCATTCTGCACCTCGCATTGAAAAGATTATGCACTTCTCTTCTCAGTGGGATTTCTTACTTTTCCAAGGAGTATTTCAACAAACACAGAATAAATTAAAGTCACAGTGTCAGTCTCAAAAGTACATCAGATTTAGCAGCCTGTCATATGCTGAACACTCTTCTCCCATTCCAACAGCACAGTTCATGTGCTTATGGCTTCCTGGAGCACTCTCATATTCGTTACAGCCATAGGGCTGCAACAAGTTTAAACCTGCCAGCACAAACCCCATTGAATTATTTAGGATTCTGAAATAAAAAATACATGGAAGTGTTTTGCTGAATGAAGGTTTGATCAAGGGAGGTCTTTAAACATACGCTTAACTTCAGCTGGCATTTAAGTCTCATCTCTTTCAAAGAAGCCCCGGCATGAATGCTAGATGCTTTCTTTAGCTTGCTGCTCCCACTATGCCAAAGATTCAAAGTACATTAGGAAAAAAAAAAAGGCAGCTTATGGCATGCATTTGCTCAGGAATAATGCTTATGGAAGACACTATGTATCATTGCGATATTCCAATTACTTTTACAACTTCAAACAAGCCCAAGTTGTTTCTAAAAGGCCAGGTCATAAACCAGCACACAGGTAACTCCCTGAATTTAAACTCAGATTCTCATCTTCATCTAACAAGACACCAGGAAACAAAAAAGAGCCTGTTACCAAAATCTTTGACGAAATTCAGTCAAATCCTCCAGATGGTTTTCATTCCACAGAAAACACTAAACCAGCAGTTTGCAGGGCATAGCTTTTTCTAAATACACAAAATGAAGAGAAAAACAATACACAAGTGGAAAGCGAAAACGCTGAGCCTGCCATATTTTTGTTCCAGCAGAAATGCAATGCAATCCATACAATCTTGCAGTTCTAGAGCATCAGTCTTTCTGCTGCTAGGGTGCTCTGTAACTCTAAGTACCACCAAATAAAGCACACACAGTTTCTAGTGCAACCAAGTAAAGCACAGTTTCTAATGCAATCGCTTCTTTTTACCTATGCTACACAAAGAAAGGACAAACTGCGTTTCCACCACATAGCCGCCATTTCCTATGGCACTACAAGAAGCTAAACAGCACTACTGAACAACCCATGTACTTTGGATGACTGCAAGCAGCCAAATTTAGCATTTCTCCAAAGCACAGTGTGATCCTGTAGCTCTTAAATACAGGCGAAACTGTCTTAGATTAAATAGTGATTACAGAATTGGAATATCAAGAGCTGTGAAAGTCCCTGCCACAAAATAGAAACCCACTGAAAGAAGACAACAAGGACAGATACTGCAATTTTCTGCACTGTGCTATTTAATATACCTCAGTGGAAGTGTGTTACATTACAGATGGGAAACGCACATCAGATAATCGTGCGACAACATCCAAATCCACCACCAGAAGAATAAGAAAACTGATCAGAAAGATCAGCAAGAGATAAGCCACAGAAAAACCTCTCTGCAGTTACAGATGGATATTCATCCCTTTTACACGGCATCTCGCTAACACGTTTCATAGCAACGGGGCAGGAGTTATCAGAGAGCAGGGGATGAGACTGGTAACCATACAAACCAGTCCCGTCCTCCAGCTCATAGCACATCTCAAAAACAACAGGAGAAAACAGGCAAGTGAGCAAACCCAGTACTTAACCAAGGAGGAGCTGCAAGAACTCACTACTTTAGATCATTAATATGGGTTCTCCTGCAGCACTGCTGGTTTTCCACATCAGCCAACTATGATGGCAGAGCAGAGCATCGCCACAATCTGCTGAACACTGAACCATAATGATAGCATGGTCCTGGGAAAGCAAGACCTGTCCTTTTCCATGTGTCTCTTGTGCCTACCTAAAGCAGCTTCAATGTCCAGGCTGCTCAGGAGAAGCTCTGGGCATGAAAATGGTGAGGGTATCAGCTGAGACTGTAATCACCACCAAGAAGAGGTTCTCCAGGTCACAACTCACCACAAGAGCCAACTTTTCTCACCAGCCTCCTTTCATTGAGCTGGTACACAGCCAACACTTGGCACAGTAGAACAGCACACAGGAACACAGTATCATTGGACCTGTTCCTCTGCAGGTCTATTTATAGTTTCAAGTGGAACACAAAAGGCCAAACGGTCAGTTTCAAAGAACAAATCCTTAAAGATCCCACCAGAGGCCCGCGAACACCCTTCCCTAGATTGTGCAAGAGATCACTGCGGACCCAAAGGAGGGAAACCTTGTCCTATGGAGATAAAGTACCCTAGCACAACTCCTACAAGCACCTTCATTAGAAAGGCTAAGTGAGGGATACTTAATTACCTCCTCCACAAATCCTTTGGAAGGACACTAATTACTGCCTTATCAGAGGGATCTCTCTCAGAAGGCAGGATGCTGCAGTAAAGGCAGGGTAGCTGATTCCTTTGGGAAACATCAGAAAGACTGCAAGACCCTCCCCAGCCCTGCAAACATGCAGCACTAAGCCCCTTCCAGCCAGCCCTGGTTTCCTTACAGGGGCAGCTCCACACCTTTGAGACCCTCTTTCACGCTTTTCATTACTTGACACAATTGAGAAACAAAGTCCTTGCTGGCACCTTCAGAGCTAACAGCTCTTACAGCACATCTTGCTACAGTAAATATCAGAAGCTGTATTAGCTGGGAACCAAATTATCACCTGCAGAATAGTTTTGCAATTAGACTGAAACTGTAAATTGTGCAACAAGTTTGTGATAGGGACATAACCTCATTTCATCTCCTGCCTTACTCACTTGACTCCTTCCTAACTCACTTCTACACAAACTTCTCTTGATGTACCAGGAATGATTTCACATTCCTAAAAAACTTTGAATACTCTTAAGAAATATGTATACTCATCTTCACTCTTAATACTGACCTTTGACCAACAACTTCCTCACCAATATATACAACTCAGAGAAGTCCTTTGACCATCAGTACCAGAGAGCTCATTACTTCCTTTGACTTCACTGACCATTCAGCCATTCAGGAATCTCTGGTTCCTATAACCCTAAAGACCTTTCCCCTTCATGCAGCCATCTGTGCCCCAAATATCACTGCTCATATGCAAGTCTCCATATTTCATGCTGCGACCTCAACTACAGAGAGTAGTTTCTGAGCACATTTTCCTTGCCTCCTGGTAGAACTGCTCCACTTTGTTCAAAATAACTGCTTTCTGGAGAAGGTGAATGCTCACTCCCTTGTGTTACACCAAGCCACTCCTGCCCATATCTGTTCAATGAAAACTACACAAGGCAAAACAGACTAGCTCCTGCAAAAGAGCCACTTCAGAAAAACATGGTTTATTGTTTTGGGCAGTCCAAAGCATGGCGGATTTATTCCATCCCACATTTTGAGTCACAGACAGTATAGGAACTCAAAACTTGTGTGTCCTGAGTGGATAAAGCTGGAATACAGAGATGTGGTACTACCTGCTCTTCCCCGTCTCTGTAAGAGCAGACCTGTCTCTGGCACACCATTCTGAGAAGCATTTAGCAACAGCTCACCTAGACCAGACAACCAAATCTTCAAGGGACAGCGTTCAACACCAGCCTCCTACACCCATCACTGCCTGACTCAGGCCATCCCTCACTCCACATGCCAGTTTTCACAAGCCTTCTTTGAAGCCACCTTTCGTCCATGTGTTCTGTAGGGAACCTTCACACCTACCTCATGGCTGTGTTTGTTTTTAAATTCCACTAGGCAGCAGAACACATAGAACTGAGATGATGCAATGTTAAACCAAAGTTCCCCTTACAAATATAGCCCTAGGTGCCCAACAGGATGTGACAGGTGGACAGGCAGGCAAGCTGAGCAGGAGGATGAAGTCACGAAATGAGCAGTTGCACGACATACTACTAATCTTAAATTCCAAACTCATTATGCACAAGCCTAACAAACAAAGGGGCAGCTTAACAGATTTACAGTGTGCCTCCTCCGAGGGTGGAATAATTATTTATCAAATGGCAACCTTCATGTTACAACAGCAATAAATACATAAATGATCCCAGCAACTCTTCTGAGGCATGCCTGTCTTCACTAGACAGACTTACATCTGGGATGTGCCTTTAGCCTGGCTGGGCTTGGGTAGAATTGTAAATACTTCATTCAAATTAACATAAGGCTTGCTAGACTGAGCAGAAACCCAAACACAGGAGTTAATGACATCCCAGGGGACCCACTGCAAGAGCCCCATGCCTCCCTGAACTCCTCCCAGTTTCCAATGAACAGGCCATAAAAGTTTGTTTCCCTTTGCTCATCTGTCAGATCATTCCCCTCCTGTATGTGTGCAAACCTCTGTCTTTCCAACTTCATTCTCCCAGGTTGCAACTCTTACTTATTCAAGCTGAACACCACAAACATTATAAAAAGGGTTTGTACCTCTGAATTCCTAGTTTGGCTTTACAGCTGCATATTACCATGCAGGGACACGTCCAGAAAAAGCATTTCCAAAGTCAGTCACATTTTATACAAACTCTCTCCTTCTTTATTTAGAAAAACCCAAAGAATCTTGAAATAGTAAATATGCACAAAATGTGCTCAGCCAGGCTTTCCCACTCACATCTCAATGATCCTTTTCCATCTCTACAGTACTATTCCAACCTCCCAGTTTGAAGCTTAAGAAGCACAACCCCTCTTTGCCCATATTCCCCATCCCTTGCCATCTGACAGCTTCCAAAGCCTGCTCCTATCTTCTCACCCTGAAAGAGTTCCCAGCAGTTTCAGCTCTGTTCCAAGTGTTCTATCTAGCTGTTTCTCCTCCAGAAAAAGGATCACAGTAATTCCTATTTTCTGTATGTGTTTACATGTTACAACAGGATGGCTGGCAGGAAGATCAGTAACAATCATTGTTCCTGTCTCCATTCTCTGAAGTATCCTTTATCTGGTGAATTCCAGTTGTTCCCAATTCTTCTTGTTACTTTTCTGCGGCCTCCTGATCCCAACATCCCTGCCCTACTAGGTTTCTACCATTCATACAGCAGTTTGTGTGTGGTCACAAACTGCAAAGACAAGAAATGGTGTCTCAGCATTCTAGGGTACAAGCAAGCTTTGACAACACAGAATCTATTACTGGCATGATGCTTTAAGCACATTAAATGTGGCAAGTTTCCAGTGCTTCAATACCTCAACATCTTTTGATGGAAAGATGGAAGTTTTGGGTACTAAGAAAGATGCTGATCACCCAAAATACCAGTTTTCATAATTTAAAGTCCTTTATTCCCAGAATTCATCAAAAAATTCTTTAATGTACCAGCAGGCCAAACCAGGCACATAATCCTTGCACACAGCAAAGCAAAGCTAGCCTTTGTAGCCTTGAAAAGACACAAGCCTTCTTCCTACTACCTGCAACCTCTACGGTCTCTTTCCAAGCAGCCTCACGAGATGACCTAAGAATACCAGACCCCCCCAGCCATGCCAGCCTCAGGTGGTCTTACACCCATCTTATGTCAAAAGAACAGCATAAACAGAGATGAAACGTACCTGTGAAACAAGATCACTGGGGTTTTTGGAGCATTTAAGAAGGATGAATCCAGATCTTCCAAGAGATGGGAACTGCCACATCGTCTCAAATGCGACTTTCCCTTAGCTGAAACGTCCCTATGAAGCAACGACGGCAGGATTGATCTCCAGGTGCCTTACACCATACCTGTGGTGTTCTAGAGTAAAAGGGTCTGAAAAAGAGGTGCTTGTTCTTGATGCTCATTTCTCCAAGTAACACAGAATTCATGAACTCTACACCTGCGAATGCGTGTCTGCCTGCATCGTAAAGGAATAATCATCATGGGAACTGATGTGAAAAAAAACCTGTTTACAGTTACAGGCTTTTAATTACAACATTAAAATACTAGTTTAAACCCTACATTAAACTTGCATTCTGTTTTACATAGCAGTATACGTAACAATCATCACAGCAAGCAGCTCTGTTGGCTCATGCTGGAAGAAGTAATTATATATATGACAGCGACACATTTTTGCCCTTCAACCTGCCAGTCCAGTCCATGGAGCAGCTGTGAGCAGCAGGTCAGGGTGAGGGGAGCTTACAGAAGGTTTCTACAGTGGTTTTTCCAATGAAGAAAGAAAAAAAACCTATAAACCACCAGAGCGTGGCTTGCATGCTTGGCAGAAAGCTGCTAACACAAACATTACAGCAGCACTTGCAGCAGCGATGCTACCAGAAAAAATGAGCTTGATCCAAAGGCACTATTAGTGGCTAAAGTATCAGTTAGCAGTTGTATTGCAAGCCTTCCTTATGAAATTTCACAGGTTTTGTACATGTCACAGTGATTCTCACACCATCCTCTCTCACTCAGACACTTCTGTGTTCTCCTTGAAACACTCTCAGGTAAAGCTTACAGACTTTGGTGATTAAGGCCTATGCAAGTTGCATGCTAAAATGCTAGCCAAAGACACTGGGACAGAGCCCTTACAGAAGACCCCCCAAAATTGCTAGTGCCCCTCCACAACAAGCACATCTGACACTGAAAATTGCATGTAACTCCTGCTGGAAGACAGGCTGACCTGTCTCGGGCTGTATTACAGTCTTTGGTTCCACTAAACCCTGAAATATTTCAATCTTGACACTGAAAGAGGCATCAGCTATTTTACAGCTGTTGCCGATAAAGCATTGCTGTATTACGAACATGCAACAGTATTCCTTTTCCTATGCCGTTTTTTCTCGTTAAGAAATTAAGTGTAAAGCCAAATGCAAGCCAGTAGCTGTCCTGTTACTGTTCAGCTGCTGGGATTATTAATAAAAGTAAGTAAATAAAATAACCACAGTTCTAATATGATATGATAGCGATGAAATGGTTAACTGTCCAGCACAATCTGCCATGCCATGCTGCTTAATCATGTTGTCTTTGTTCCAGAAAAAAAAAGACAGTGAATTTCACCAAACAAAAATGTTATACCCAATGTATTTCAAAAACTTTTTGAATCCAAAATAGAACAAGACAGACAATAATGGCCAAGAGCCTGACCAGCATAATAGAAGTTCAGCTCTCATTTTGCTCCCAATACTGAAACCAGCAGATCACTCTTGGAAGACAATGAAGAGCCAGCACATATAAACCATGCTGCTCTGGAAAGCAAACAGAAATAGGAGGACAGTATAGTAAATGTTAGAAAAGGCTTCTCCTGTACCCTTATTTTTGCAGCTGTACAGTCTTCTTCCTGTTAAACCTTCCATCACAGAATGTGGTGAGGGGCTGAATTTGTTTATAAAATAACACATCTGCAACTCTTTTCTGTTCTGATTTCCCAGTTTTCCTCTAGATCCTGACCAAATCGTATAGCAGGAATTAGTCATGCTGCCTACTACCATGCCGAGAAGGACCTCCGATACATCACCCTACATGCTAAATAAAAACACACATGGCGTAGAATAAGCTCTACAATGACTTGTTAATGACATTGTAAGGTCCACAGCAGCTCCACGCATTCTGGTCCAGAGACTTGTGAAATTACCTCTACTGCACACAGGGAAATGAGCAGTATCACAGCCATTCATCAGCAGGGCTGCATTGGGTCATTTCCACTGATTTCAAAGACAGAAGAATGTATTGATTCAAATTATCACCTGCATTCTGCGTATCAATTGTAGCCAGCTAGGGGAGCTTTCTGCTTGCCAGAAAAGGTATATGGAAGCATCTCATGGAGAGTGCATACACACTTACACACAACCAACAGTCAGTAGCCCAATAAATCAAAAGAAAATACATGTGCATGCTAAAAGGTGCAGAGTCAGGGCAGTCAACTCAGCCTCAAAGAACCTGCGTACTCTCTGGCCAGCTTGGCAGCTGAACAAAATCCTCCTGAGGAAAGCAGGCTGGGGAAGTAAAAAGGTGACGTTCAATAGTTCGTATCAAAGCAAATGCTGAACCGAATTTCATGGGCTATTTCTGTTTCCTTGCTAAATAGCAAAGGCCTACTGCAAATAACAGCGAGAGTTTCACAGAAGAGAAAAGGTCAACAGAGATCTCTCGGTGTTGAAAATGCTCTGCTACAGAGAGCAGCCCTAGCTCCCAGTAAAGAAATGTAAAGAAATACCACTTATTGTTTCCACATGTGCATACAACAGACACTCCAACTGCAGCCTTTTCAGCCTGTTTTCAAAAATAAAGTAGTACAAAAAGATGTGGCGAGGGTTTCCTTCCCAGGGAAGCGAATTTGAGGTGCTGAATAAACATGGGATTATTGACTCACTCACAAAAATGTTACCGGAGAGATTTCAAAGAGACATACTTTTGGCTTAGCTCTACTCCCACTGACGTCAGTTCAGACTTTTACCATTGACTTCAGTCAGTGCAAGCCTACGTATCACTTTAAACTCTGCTATTATTACCTTTTAGTTTCAAGTATGTGATGTTCCTCTGTAACAGACGGAAAAATATTTCAGGAACTTTTTAAATCTGCTCCTCCAAGACACTTTTATATATATATATATATATATATTTTTTTTTTTTTTTTAAACACTGAGACACAGTTTCTGGATGCAAGCACATGTGACCTGTTCTAAATAAAGGATATTTTCCACTTCTTGCACAACTGGAACAGATATAAGCAGTAGCTTGAACAAACTGCATTGCAGAACCCAACCAGAATATAAAACACTTGAATAAGATCCATAAATAGCAGGAATACGAAAAGACTACCTCCAATACGGCACAAACTCAGCGTTAAGCCTAATGTAATCAAGTTCAAATTCAATCACGCTGCAAAGTTCATTTACAAAATTAAATCTGATCATCTGCAGACTAAGGCACTTCACAAAAAGTCCTCTCTGGCTCCAGAGTTAAGTACATGTTTCAGAAATGTGTGCCTCGAGTGAAATTCATATTTCCTCAAACGCTGTGGATTAAAAGGGACATTTTAACTAAATCAAGACTTCAATGTTTAGCACAGCGTGAGAAGAAGGGGTAAAAAGGAGGAGGGTCTCAAGTGCTTTACAGAGGATCTTAACTAGATAGATATGAAATGCCAGCTGATACAAGTAAAATATTGACGGTTTACATATAAGAAAAAGCATTCTGACACCAAGAATTATGAGAATTTTATAAAAATATCACTGTGACAAACTCTACATCTCAATGCTATTGCTCATAAAGCAAGAATAAGCTTCCTCAAAAAAACAACTATCATGCAACTTAAAAGCACTTCCCAATATTTTTTTCCCACAAAAAAATACTTTAACAACAGCATCATTCAGGTGTTTTTAACCAGTCTGAAAATAAGCAAGCTGGAAAAGGGCAATGGAAAATAGCACAAAAAACAGTAATTAACTTGCAAGTAGACAGTTTTATTAAGAGTAGGGTAGCAAATTACAACAACTGACAATAATTTGCTGGCTCTTCCTAGGTCACACACCCATCCGAATGGACACACATTACTGAGAACCAAAAACACAGAAAAGCCACTGAATATGCAATTTCTTCTCTGCATTTGGCACTGGGTTAGTTCAGATTGCCCTGCATGAATGCAGACTGTAAAGTCTTTACTTCCAGGTACCAGTTTGATATCCAAAACATCACTCTAGTTAAGTCAAGTGATGTAAAGAATTTACATGAGCAGTAAATAAATGTAACTTAAGCCTACAGCACCCTGATGACCGTGTGCAGACATGTCAGGATCTTTGTTTTCTTTTGGTAACAACTGATTGTTTTCTTGAACTGACTGTCTAAAAATAAAACTCCATCAATTTCATAGTGCACTGCTTGTACCAGGAAAGAAACCTTATTCACTTGTTCATGACACAAACACATACAATACTTCAGTGTACGTACTTATAAATTAAGACTATTACCCTTCAGGAATACGGCAGGAGAGGAATGGAGCATGAATGCGAGGAAAACAAAAAAAATAATCTCATTGCCTTACTGGCTAGTCATAAAGTCCAGTTTCCTCCCACGGTGAAAAGTGATTCTAGAGAAACTGAAGCAGCCAAAACATCTTCTCAGTTTTCAAAGACATTCAACCACAGCAGATTCCAGACAACCCTTATATGTAGCTAGGGCTCAGCACAAGAAGCTAACTTCTCATGAGTCTGAAGGGTTGAGAAAATACAGTTGGAACTGATGTATCGCAGCCCCATGTATTCTCTCCATCCCTTGTGATTAAAGTTTTTTGCTGGTCTTACATTTTTCCCTGGCCTCTAGCACTCATTTGTGGCTTGGCCTAACCCAGTATAGTATTTACTGCAAAAAGCCTTTATTACTAGACCCCTTGTGGCTTTCGATTGCAGACTTGAATTATGAAATATGGATGGAGTAACTGTGAGGGCACATTGAAGAGCAGAAATCTTTAACTGAATGCAACATACTGGAAAACCAGCAACCTGGAAGGAAGCAAATAGTGTTTTACTGAATGAAGGACAGCACTAGCATCACAGCTGAGCTAAACCAGGCAACAAAATGCTTACTCTTGGTTCAGAGCACTGCCATTCTTATGAATTTCTGAGTTAGGTGGCTTTTTCCAGGTATTCACAATTTCAGTTTCTATGAGCAAGCCAAGCATGATTCTCACCTCTCATGGTTAAAAAAGCACAGAGACAGCCCTGAATGTTGCTAGGAAATCAGCAGTTCTCACCAGGGGAAAAAGCAAGACTGATACTTAGACTTGTCTCTTAACACCAGGTATTGGCTCTGTTCTGCTTGCCCCCTAGGAACCTTTCCAGAGCAAGGCTGCAGAGCAGATGGTAAGAAAGCAATTCCCATGGCCACAGTCCCACCACCACACTATGCTGACCGGGTGTTATTCCACTGACTGCTGTGCAATTACTCCTGACTTACATCCACAGAAGAGAGCAGTAGGGTGATGTTGAATACCCCTGATAATCATCAGTCAGACTGGTTTCAGGCCTCAGCAAAGGACTACAGAAGCCCTTTTAAGATTACAATCTGTACATCATGAAGCAAACAGGTTTGTGAGCAACTTTTGCCTCCTGTTATCATCAAGCTTTATCGGCCTGGCTCCAGGGACAGGTTTATAGGGACCTGGCAGGGGCCCTGGCTCCTTTGCTTCTTCCTCTCCCACAAGACCAACAAGACAACTGGGACTCTACCTCAAGGTAAGAGCTGTACGTGAGCCGGGCAGGCTCCACGCTGAGGTTAACATGTCATTCTACTACCTGCCAGAAAAACCATGAGTTGTTATTCCACCCTCAGGGCTTGCTCTTCTTGTATGCATGGGTATGCATGGAGGGACACAAGACAGACTGGGGCAACCTGTCACTTCTAACAAACAAGCCCTCCTGGAAACATCAGAGCAGATATGGCCTGAGGAACACCAGAAAGCCAGGATGACTGACACGGGGGTCCCTTTAAACCCAAACGGAGGGCAGTGCTGGCTCTGTATAAGCACCACATAAGACCATACTGTCGCAATTCAGTCTAGGAATGTTTGAAGTGACAACACTTAAAAGATAAATACTCCAACACTTTATTACAGACTATCGTTATTCACTTACCCCCCAAAAAGAAGTGAACAACACAGCGATACATTTGGGTCCCAAAGCATCAAGTCACAGGAATTAAAAGCAGCTGGAACATCTGTGAAAGGTCAAATGCAGACAGGCTATCTATGCTCCATGCCCACAGCAGCTGAAGGCATCAACAAACTACAGAACAGACAAACACAAAGGGACAATTCCTGCACACTAGTTAGACCCTGTAGCTGATGCTGCTACCTGACAACAGTGCAGTTGTCATGATCTACTTCACAACTGCTGCACTCCATTGGCAATACAGGCTCTGAACACAAAGCCTCATGGGTCTCCCAGCTGCCTCCACCACAGCTGAAACCCACCACTGCTGACAAACAGATCTTCTCCATGCTGTTCTCTCTCCGCACATGAGCGTGGCTCCCAGCTGATTACCTGTATAATGGCAACTTCCCTGCACAACCTTGAAGGGCAAAGGAGTTCTGGCAACACTGGCTCAGCTGGCTGGCCTGTCAGGCTATGAAAGACTGCATATCACCATCAGTGTGTGCACCATTTCTCAGCAATACCAAAGGCTCAGCAGGAGGTAGGGCTGTAATGAAGAGAAACCACAGGAGGTGGCCCCAGCTGTGACAGTGACAGTTTTTAAAACATCTGGTAGTCAAAGACTTTCAATGTTTCTGAAACATTTGGAACATGAGCAAAAATTCATTTATCTACTTTGAAGTGTATCTGACCAGCGAGTAGTACAGTCTAAGCTCATTCTAGCACATATGTTTTTAAATATTTACCTTCCCATTCATTTTTTGACTACATGCCCAGATATACAAAGAGCATTGTTCGAAACTAAAAACCATGAATGTAAAGGTGGGCTGACAGCAGACTCAATTACAGGCTACACCTGCAGCAATGACCTTACATGCAGGTGGGTACTGCCGAGGGGAGCACTGTGATGAAACGGAGATCTTGTTTCTGTCTGAGCACTTTGAATGGAAAACCAGATGAGGGATAAGCACACCACTGTGGACAAGGCAGGTATTCAAGGGGCTGGAGAACGTTTGCTTTTCTTCTTCCAGAACGGAAAGCAAGTACTTTACACCCAGAAAGGCAGAGAAACACTCACTGCCTCCCTTCACTTTACAGACCATATCTACCCGACGCAGCCACTCTAGATAAGATTAAAGGGTTTCTCTCACAGCAAAAAACACCACTTCAGGAAGAAACAGCCGCACCTCGCAGAAGTTTCCAGCCCCCCAACGCCTGCACGCCCCGAAGTCAGAATGAACCTCCCCAAACCACCTCACGCCTTAAGACCTTGCTACAACTTTGCAGCGCCGCTCTGACTGCACCCGAGCGCCGCCGCACCTGCCGGGGGTGAAGGGGAAGCGGCTCACCGGGCGCAGGTACTACCGGGGCCTTGTTCCCCACACCCGGACCCCGCGAGCGAAGGGGGCTGCCCCGGCGAGGCCCCGCACGACCAACAATGTCCTTTACATAACGCCGGCCCGGCCCGCCTCCCGCCCGACAACGCTGCTATTATGGCAGAAAGCACTAAATGGCCGCCCCTCAGCGCCGGGGCGGAGAGAGAAGGGGGGGATCTCGGCGTTCACCGACGGCCCGCCGCGGCTCAGGGGCACGGTGTCCTCCGCCCGTCCCACCTGCTCTTGAGGGGCTGGCTCTTGAGCTCGTAGTAGGTCTTGGGCTCCTCGTGGAACTCCTCGCCCACCTCGAAGTCCGGCACGATCCCCGACTCCGCCTGCATCGTCGCCGCCGCTGCGAGAGGAAGAGACGGGAGGTTACAGCCGCGCCGAGCCGCCCGCTCCCGCACACACACACACAGCGCCGCCGCCCGCCCCGCCTGGGACTTGTAGTCCGCCCCGGGGCCGGGCCGGCTGCCTCCGCCCGCTGCGTACTACAACTCCCGCCGGGCCGCGGAGGGCCGAACCCGGCGCTGTCAGCGGGGAGCGCTCGGCCCTGCCGCCACCGGAGCCCCCTCCCTTCCCGGTCACCGGAGCCGTGACGTCACGCGGCTCTGACGGCATGCGTGACGTCACGTCTGACGTCACATGCGCGCCCCCCTCGGCTGCACAGGGGTTGGGGTGTATTCGTTCAGCGAAGATGGAGCCACAAAAGGATTTTCATCACCCCATGGGAACGGAGTGAGAGGTCCCTCGGTGGGTGTCCAGCACAGCAGTGCTCCTTACTGGCCTTGTCCGGAGCTCACATCAAGCACAGGAGGATCTACAGGCCGTGCAGAGCGGGACATTTATGGCAGTTTGTTTTGATAGGCTTTAGCATCCCGGGACTGCTTTGCACTTCTCAGCGTGAGAATTTATAGCTCCAAGAGGCTTCCTTCAAAACTTTATGGGCCTCTGTAAATAGGCAAAAAGCTCATAAACATTGCAAAGAAAGGTGCAATGAAACAGTGGAGAGGCAGCTGGGTTTCAATGACTTGCAGCAGAAATTGTTTAATGCTGCCTCATGTTCCAGACTGGCTCCTGGCAGGATTAGGAAATACAAGAGCAGATAATCTTTGAACGCAGTGTTAGGAAAAGCTCTGCCACACGCCATCATCCCTGCAGCAGATGCCAGGTCCTGAGGAAACCTAAAGCAGGAGGCATGGGGGGATTTGGGTGGTGTTGGGACCAGACACATCCTGTGCCTGGAAGAGGTTAAATTTAGATTAGATACAAGGAAGAAGCTCTTCCCTGTGAGGGTGCTGAGGCGCTGGCACAAGGTGCCCAGAGAAGCTGTGGCTGCCCCATCCCTGGCAGTGTTCAAGGCCAGGTTGGACAGGGCTTGGAGCAACCTGCTGTAATGGAAGGTGTCCCTGCCCATGCCACAGGATCGGAACTGGATGACCTTTAAAGTCCCTTCCAACCCAAACCGTATCATGATTCTATGAAAACCAAGAATTTTAGCTGGGTTTATAAATTTAGGTCCCAGATTACCCTGCAGCTGCCAAACTCCAAGCAATGATTTAATAGCAAGAGTAATTAATGAATCAGATACAACAAACTGGATAAGGCCCTGAAGGATGTTCTTTTGAGCCCACATTGGCAGATGGCTGGGATAGCTCGACAGAGGAGTAGGCTTGCTAACAGTGCTTGCTTTGGGGAGAAAAAAAAGCAACCAATAAGCAAACAATTAAAAACAACTTAGAAAAAAAAACCTTTTTCTAAGCTGTATTTACAGCCTGAACCTCTGTGGGTTAGGAGTTGTTTCTGATGAACTGTTTTTATGAGTGAACAAATGCTGTGTGATTTGATGTGAAGAAGTAAGCGTCAGGACTCATTTCTTTATAATAACTTTGCTTCTTTATTTCCAGGTGTAAAAATGAGATACTGTTCAAAATCTACAGCTTTATGAGCTTTCAGCTCTATTTTAATTATAACACTAGTTCTAAAGAGCTAAGATCTAGTATGCAAATGTACTCAGGCAATGCTGCTTCATTTGCGATACCGCAGCTTCGGTAGGGCTGGCGTGTGCAGCTCACAAGGAGAGAGGAACCTGGGTTTCTTTTCATCAGACCACAAAGCTTACTTCTGTCTTTCATCCCTCCTCTGTGGAATGCAAAGTTTGTGTTTGGTGTTCAGATTGGGCAATTTCTTGTTGCATTTGGGCAATTGTCAACTGTCCTGCTGAGTCATACTGTTGTGGTTGGCAACACAGTTGGCAACTAGGGACCATGTAACTGCTCTGGTTGGATAGAAAGAGAATCGGGAAAAGGTAAAAGCATGGGTTGAGATAAGTATAGTTTAATGATTGAAATAAAGTAACACTTTTATAATTAATGTCATTATAAAATATGTAATTATGATAATTTTTACAGACAGAGGAATAAACCGCAAGAAAGACAAGTGTTGTATAATATAATGTCTCACCATTCACTGACTGATGCTCAGCCTGTCCTCAAACAGCAACTGATGCTTCCTGGCAAACTCAGTTCCTATACTGAGCATGATGTTCTATGCTATTCAATACCCCTTTGGCTAGTTTGGGTCAAGTTCCTGTCTCTGCATCCTCCTGGCTTCTTGAGCTCCTCCTCAATGGCAGAGCATGAGAGACTGAAAATTCTTTGATAAGGGTAAGAGCTACTGAGCTACAACTGAAACATTGGTGTGCTATCAGCATTGTTGTCAGACTAAAGCCAAAACACAGCACTGCACCAGCTAATAGGAATTAACTGTGTTCCAGCTAAAAGCAGGACAGTATCCAACATTATTCCATACCATTTACATCATGTTATGTCCTAGCTCTGCTTACCTCCTGAGCACTATGCAGACATCTTCTCTCTGGTCAGCATTGTCCAGTTATTTTTCAAATGAAAGCCTGATACTGCTAAAGCCATTAAAATATGTGTTCAACTTATTAAACAAATTCCCCTTTTCAGACTGGATTCTCATCATATCTGAGAAAGAAGCACAGAGATTTAGTAGGCTGAAGAACTTCAACTGCGCATCTCCTGAGGAGAAGGGTTTACCAGAAGACACAGCTCTTCCTCATTCTGAACCAACATTTCCTGTGATTTCAGCGATGACTTTCAAGCTGCTGTGGGGTGCACCGTTTAACACGCAACAAGCACACTGGGCAGAGCTGCTGTTTTATCCCCATCCCATGATTACTCTGCACTTCCCTCATTTGTGGTATTCTTGCTTATAATTCTCATAATTTTCATTGTTTGCCTTCTGGCTTACAAGTACCATTTTAAATGGTTCTCCCATCAGTCTTGTTTCTCAAACCATAGTCTGGAGATCTCTAGTTGACAGCAGGGAACTATTGATCGCTATCTCTAAAAGTAGGCAACAAATTGAAATGCGACTCAGCAGAGTTCCCAGTTGGGAAGAATTGCCCACACCAACTATTTGTGCATTCATTTGAAGAGGAAAGGAAGCAGTCAATGCTGCTATTCAGAAAAATAAACAGACATGTGACTTAATACTGAAGAAAGTTCCTAGATCTTTGAATTCATACTCTTTATGGAAAGAAAGGTGTCATTTAAGCGAGAACTACCAGTACTCATGGAAAATGTACGTACAGTCTCATAGGAACATCCTTGTCCTGTTTCTTTGCTCCACCAGCTGCATATATTGCTAGTTAATATCCCCCATTCCCAGTATCTCACCAAAATCATTTCCCCTTCCAGGTCAGATGTAATGGAGAGCTCTTCTCTGCCCATGCTCTTTGTCATTCTGCTTCGTTTCTTGTCCCGGTTTCCCCTTACCCAGCCACACCATTTCTCTGCAGACACCCAATCTGTCACCTTCCTGCCCCAGCTGCCATCCTATCTCTCTACCCACCCAAGACACTCTTCCTATTTCAGATCTCGGCTCCCTCCACCTCCCGGTGACACCCTCACACATTTACTCAAGATCCAATCTGATCTGAACAGTTTCTGCCTACCCTGTCTGCCATTTGAGCTTTGACTCCCATACTGTGCAGATTTCATCCTTTCTGCTTTCAAATCAAGGGGTTTTCTTCCCCCCATTCAGGAAAATAAACCTACCAAACTCCTCTCAGCATAGCTCCATACGCACAGCAGCTCACAAACGCAACAGCAGGAAATCCTGCTTCCATTTTGGATGGAAAAAGTCCGAGAGTGATGAAACCCGTGGAAATTTAACTGCTGCTTTGCTGCAGTTGTCACAAGAACAACACATGGCATATCTCTGATATACATAAAAAGCCAGCAGCCACATACAGCGAGATAATTCTTCCAAGCATTGTCAGTTCGCATGCAGGGCTCTGCTAGACAGCCAGAAGCAACCAGATGTTTTGAGGGGGAATCCAAAAACCATTTTATGAGAGAGAACAACAGGCCAGCTACCCCAGGTCTCAGCAGGACAGCCTTGCTCTCCACAGCCTGCCTCACATACGATGCTGTTGCCAGGTCTACTAATTTCACTGCAAGGTTTGCATCTGCTTCTCTTTCAGAAGTTTCCAGTTCTGAGATTTAAAATGCCCCCCCTTGTCACATGAATACCACAGGAGAAATAAGCAGAATTCGTATTTTAAAATGTAGTTACCAAGAGCATGTCATCAGTTTGGAACAAAGTCTGAAACCCTGTCAGTCCCAGGGTGGTTTTATCAGCAGAATTGAAGGTGATTAATTCTGCAGCTGGGCTCTTGAATGAATTGTGTTACTCTAATGAATCATCCACTAATTCCTAGCCCTCCCTTTCTTCATCTCTGCTGTATTTGGATAGATTACAGAAGGATTCAAGGGGAATTGGACAATCTCTGTTGTTCAATACCCTTGCTTTGATTCTCACATGTTCCTCTTTCCAGATGCTAACTCATGACACCGGGTAGCAACAGCAGCAGTGGCGCAAACAGAAGCTGCAAGAGCAATGTCATACTGACTTGGCATTGGGGAAAAAATAGCCTTGACTGGGGAACAAGTCACTCCCTCTGATTCTTTGTCAGAGACAATTTCCACATTAGAGACTGATCTTGGTGCTTAAGGTAGATGTTTCTAGGTCTAGATGGAGGGTGTTGGGGTGTCACAACTGCAGGGACAAATGATCAGTCTTCCCTGGTCTGGCTTGGTATTCAGGGAAGGGATTCGGAGGATGGAGAAGACAACCTGCAGGCTCTCACCTTCAGTCCACGGCTTGGAAAGAAGTATCTGACAGCCTGTAAACCAGGCTCCTGGCCAGTAACATCAAGTCACCCTTGGATATGGTGGTGCATTTGCAAGCTGAGTGGGAGGCAGCTGGCTTTTTCTGTACGTGAAAGACAAGGCTCTCCTGTGCTAACATGACTTTAACTACCGCATTAAGAAAGATGAATACAAAGCCAAGAACAAAGTCAAAGAGCTGGCAGCAGGCTACGTGCCATCAGCTCTTCTTGAGGACCAGAGGGTTATTCTCACAGAGGGAAATAATTTGGGTCCTGCTTCTCAAAGACAACTGCAAGAAAGCATGCAACTCATCCTGCCAAACTCTGCTAGGCTTTTACAGGCTCTCTGGGAGGGGGAAAGGTGGCAGCAGAAGCAACCAGAGCTGGACTCCAGCAGGTATCCAAGCTGGCACTCAGGCACAGCCATAGACAGGCTGGGAAATTCAGTAAAAGTCCATGGAATAAAGTTTGTGAGGACAACCTTATTTGGCTAGCATGGCATTGCAAATCCAGTTAATTCAACTGGTACAAAGGCCAAAGCAGATGTAGATAAACCAGGTTAAACTCTCACTTACGCTGATTTAATGTAATTCGGTATGGTATCAGTGCTAGCTAAACTGATTATAGAATTAACTGGTTTAAATACATTTGCCCTGAATACCTGCATTTGTATAACTAGACTGCTTTAAAAATCAAAGGTGAACCGTATTTCCCTGCCAGTTTTTCCCTGTTGGATTTAAACCAGTACAACCTGTAGCAATATGTAAGAAACTGCTTTAAATAAGGAACAGAGTGCATGGAGAAGAGGACTTGGCCCAGCAGCTCTGGTCTCCAGTGCCTTATTCTCACCTTTCCTGAGAAACTGTGTCATGTTCACATCAACAACACTTAGGTCTAAATTTGTTGCATGAAAGTCCTATTATAAAAGGTGAGACCAAAATCACAGCCTGTTTTTCAAAACACACATAATCTCATCAATTTAGGCATTTGTTTTCTTTCCTACTGTCCAATAATAGTCTTGAATGGAAACAGCATAGATTTTTTTCAGTGAAAACTTTCTATTTTGATACAGTCCCGTGAATGTTCCCTGTGCTTCGTCTGTCTTCTGAAGGAGATTCATTACAAGTGCTACTTGAAGAGGCTTCTTTTTTTCACATTAGAAGTATGATCTTTTGTAGTTAGTAGTCATAATGAGCTAAAATACAAAGACCCTCATTATTTCCACTTTGTATTAGGCTTTTACCCACGCATCATCTAACACAAACCCTCCCCGAATGTCTTACAATACCCAGCTGAAATCAGAATAACATATTAAAAATCATTCTATTTAATATTAAATATTTCCCACCTGAAGTCAGAATCCCTTTGTTTTTTTCTCATCTGTTGTATTTCTATTGCAGTTCATTTCTATGTCACCAAAGAGTTTGTCTTCAAATAAAAACTGAGCAGTGAGAGAATCAGAAATCCAAAGGAAAAAAATAAAAGGTCTTTAGTACATAAAGCCTGCTGAGACTTGTGGGGGTTTTATAGAGAAGAATTAAAGGATACAGGCCAATTTGCTGGGTTTTTGTGTTATACCTTTCATACTTTTGGACGTGCAGAAAAGGACGCCATCAGCTAACAAGAGAATGTGGCAAGTATTTTAAATCGCTATTATACAGGGATAATTGGTAGCATCAAGGGCCAAAACTATGTATAGTTGAGATCAAAAACCCATACCAAAAGTAAAAGGATTCCCAAAATTCTTCTTGAATGATCACTAAATGCTTTACTCGTGTGCCTACTGCAGAAACCCCACAGGGATTTAATACTTTTTTCTCTCAGCATGCTGCCTTTTGATCTGAACAGACAACCTAAGTCTGTGCTATTGCCTCCATCTACCTGGAAAGATAATTTGCCAGAGGACATTTTTTCTTTAGAGGCAAGAGGCTTTGTTACAAAAAGGGAAGTTAAAGGCCTGATAACTCATCCCAACATGCTAAACATGGATTTATCAGATCAGGATAGATAGCACTAATACCAACACTACTTCTGTAGTATGAGGCTTGATAAAGAATAGCGCAGCCCCGACCAAATTGTACTCAGCTCAAGAGACTTTAATACACAAACACTTGGCTTAATCCTCTACACCCTGCTAGATGGTATACTGCATGGGAACAGCATATTCAAACTGCTTCAGATGGCCTCGATTATTTGGCAGAGTGGCTTTCATGGGTATGGCTAAAATGAGCTGACTTTTCTCTGAGGAGCTAGTCAATAAGAAAACCAGACCTAGAGCTCATGTTGTCTGCTTTCCTGCTCATGTTGTCTGCTTTCCCAGATATTAAGGCCATTACTGTGGCAAAATGGAACAAAAAGTGCATTCTCTACTGTTGTGGGAGAACAGAGAAAATACTCTCTACTGATACCCCTGAAAAGTCATTGCACAGCAGGCCTTAACCCAGTTACTTGCAACACAAGGGCCCTGCTCAGCAGCAAGCTGACTGCTTGTAAACTAATCTAGAGCAGCCAAAGTTACCTCATTTCATTCCCTGCCTGTACTCATGTGGGCTGAGGATGTTTCTATCAGGCTACAGACCTCTGTTTCCCTGTGAACATCTAAGAAGTGAAGGGTAGCCACCACTATTTTGATCCAGAAGTATAAATGAGTACTACCAAGGAAGCCAGTACCTGCCTCACACCCATGACTGCACCTGACTAGCCCTGATCATTGCAAGAACCTCCATAAGTCTTCTAAATTTCAGTAAAAGCAAGGAGGAGGCTACCTGGTGTAGCTCAGAGAGGTGTTCAGAAACACACTGGCAGGAGTTCCTGTACCAGGTATACCTGATCTTTATCAGGTGAGAGCTACTTCTGAAGTACACTGATTTGTCAGGACTTGATAAAGCCTACCTCACTTAATGCTCCCTGACGGGGGCCATATCTACTGCAAGCAGGGATATATTGGGGACTAAAAGTACTGTAGTATCAGAGCTCAAGTTGTGCAGAAAACCTCAAGAAGGTGCTATCCAGACCAAGGAACTCAAATCTACTTCTTATAAAGGGCTCAATTCATGTCAGGTGAGATCTCAAAATCTTAAGACAAGACATCCTAATACATTTCTATCCTTTCATGGAAGAATCATCTCCCTCCCTAGGAAGCAGGGTTATTAATCAGGTGCCACATTTCTCAATCACCACAAGTGCAAAGGGGCTACCTCAAGTCGCTGTGATGTCCTGTCTCTTGCTGAAATATAATCAAATACATGGCTGAGGCTGACTCTGACTCTCATAATACCCTGCACATGAGGTCAATTAGCACCTCTGGGACAAGGGCAGTCATTTCCATTCAAGGCATGAAAGCCTCTCAGGTCTGCAGAAGCAGCACAAGGTGCAGTCACTGGCACTTCCCTGTGTCCCAAGTGTTCATAAAGCTTTCCTTGATGTTAGCAAGTCTATTAATAAAGCCTTGCAAGCAATTAGAACTGTTCCACCAGCCTGGGAGGGGGAGTGTTGGTGACATCATGTTCCAGCTGAAAGTCATGTAAAATCTTCTATACCTTCTTCTGAAAGGCATTGGCATCATCAGCAAATGTAAATATGCAATCACTGCACCTTGTAAATTAATGGGAAGTTGCAGGCCCAGTTAGCACTGCAGATCCTCTTCTACCAGCAGTGAGTGAACAGGATTCTTGTCTGGCTTGGGCATTGTCAGTAAAATTCACAGTACATTTAGATGCAAAGAAAAATACTTAACCATATGCTGACCTTCACAGGTCTTTGTTTCATTTGTGTGGCTGAGCATGGACTGAAGCTACCATGGCCATCAGCTCCCTTTGCAAGCAGAGAGGGCTTTGCCATGGGTTTCAGCAGGAGGTTTATGCCTTTGCTGACTGCAGACACATTTGAAATCTCACATCAGCACTCTGGGGAGATGCTGTCTGAGCTCATGGCAAAATGCTAATACTGGAAACATCATGTAGGCTTCATTAAGAAATAGTTTTGTTCTAGAGTCTCTATCTCATTTTCTAAAGCATTCAGGAGACAACAGAACCACCACATTTCCTCTTTGCACTCATTTTTCTGATCAGAGGCCTGAAGTGCTCACTGCCAGATGTTGCCCTGTTTTCACACAATCCATGTGACACAGGCATCAGTGCCAGCAGCTATGTTTCCTGTGAGGTCAATGCACATAGCAACCAGGAAAAGCTTCCATGGATAGCTAACTGGGGCACATATGTGAGAACATATATATTAAATACAGTTGTTTTGGTGGGATTTCTAAACATCTCAAGCTGCATGTCTTGCTTAAACTACCAAACATCAAGCTGTTCTTTCTCAGCATCACACCACCCCCATGCTTATTATTGTCATCATTCTTGCACGCCCATCATGCTATTGATGATACTGAGATATATTATTCTAAGTGAAGAAATAATGGGAACAAACAAACAGCTACTTCTTTTATCCAAAGTCTGGCCTGGATTTCTATGGGGCTTTCTGGAAAATTGCATTATTATGGTGAAGAGAGAAGTATGTTAAAACTGTGCCAGTGCATATATTTACAGTCTCTCCTACACTCAGGGTGAAGAAATAATTCACCACAAATAATGACACTGTTCCCATTCCAGCGTTGCCCACTTCGTCAGATCTCCATGCAGCTGCAGCACTAGCAGTCACAAACAAGAGCCATCCAGACGAGGAGAGGGCAAGGAATACTGCCACAAGGATGGGAGGGCACCTTACCATGCAGCAAGTTGTACATCTGCATGGGGGTGCCATGCTCTCTGCCACCCACAGCTTGGAACCCCCACAGTGCTCCTGACCTACTTCATTTCTCCTTCTTTTGCTATGTAAGTGAAGCCAGAGGAAAAACCCACCTGGAAAACCCTCAGTCCAGCAACACTAGTAGCTGCTATCAGGTTTTAGACCCATCAAAGGCTCGAGGGGAGCCCTCCAGTACCAAACCAGCATGGACCAGCTGAAGAAATATGAGTTTTTAAAGGCTCTCATCTGAGGTACAAAAGGACCTCCTGTTGTGCTATAAATGGGTCAAATATGCCAACCAAGGAGCTAGTCCTAGGACCTTACTGAGTACATTTCTTCAGTCAGAGAAGAATCTGGACCTGTTCTCCTCTGCTGGAAAGGAAACAGTAGAAATGAGAAAGCAGCAGAGGGGAATTCCAGAGAACTGAGACAAGGAGCAGAGAAAAAAACTGTTTGCTGCATGTCTGGCATGCACCTGACTGACATTTCACTTTCAAAACTGCTCCCAGTAGATAAATTCAGATAAAGGGGTAGAAGTCTTATGATTCAAACACGTGTTAAATATGAAACCACATAAATGAAAATATCAAGGATACACTGACTGATGAGGCAATGAGCCCTATTCTGTAAACATTCTTTCAAAGGAAAATCATGTGCCTTGTATGAAAAAGTTGCTTTCTTTTGGCTAAACTCTATTCGAATTCAGTGAGCCACATCCAGTTACTCTCAGTGGGATCGGAAGCTTGCATTAGGCTGCTTTATATCCTAAGGACCTATTTCCTTTAGCAACATTGTCATGTTCTGTCCATTAAGTATCACCTTGTCTGTGCACACTGGCCACAGTGGGGTTCCAGGAAAGCATGGGGCTGCTGAACCGTGTGCCACAGGGGGAAGCTCTGAACCTGAGCTTCTGTTCCTGCTGGCTCCAAGCTACAGTCAGAAAGGCAGGAAAGTCCTTCCAAAGGCTGCTCACTCACCAGAATTAGGTCACTAAGGGGGAAGAGATGTCCCTGCAGACTGTAATGGTGAGAAACTTCCTACACGAGCTACGTGGGACTGGCAGGCTCCATGAATGCCACTAAAAACACCCTCCCACCTCCAGGTTCCTTTGGAGAAGGCATAGGCAGCAGGAATTTTCCATTCTCTTTCGGCCGTTCCCAGCTTCTCTGGAACACCTCAGAGTGGGGATTATTGAAATACCTGTGACATGGGTGCTGGGGAAGTCCAAAAATACACAGTTTGGGGGTGTGCCTGCAGTTGGGAGTTGCCATACTTGGCTGCCCAACAACTACCCTGGGGTCTGCTGAAGTGCATGGACCTTTCTACTGAATGGGCTCAGGATGCCAAGCAGCTCTTTTGCAATGGCTTTGACTACGCAGCCAGTACAGGAAGCCACAAATATACTCATTAGAATCATCCCCAAAGTTGCAAAATTAAGTATATCAATGTGCATGACATTTTTTCCAGTCCTCAGGCCCTGCAGGTGAATCTCTGTTGCTCAGTACTACTTAAGCTTTAATTTCTCCCATCAGATATACATTGTCCTTTCAGATTATGTAGGTTGACATGGCCATCCCAGAGCTAGCTGCCCAGTGCTGTCTTGGAGGTTTCCACCAGCAATGCCATCAGTCTCTCTCACCAACCACACAAAGATCCTTCAGGACCCATTTTAACTCAGCACCTAACCTGCAGAACAGGTAGGACTGAGATGAACTTTACCATATGCCAAAGATCAAAGCATTATTGTGAAGCTTACATGAGATCAGTATGAAGCTAACTCTGATTTATCAAAGTGATGCTTCCACATGGTACCAAAGAGAACAACAAGAAGGAAATTAGTTTAGAACAGAAGAAGTCTTTCCAACTATAACTACTGAAATATCTTTATGCTTAGTTCTATAGAAATGTCAACACAATCTTAAGGACATTTATCTGGAATTTTACACTAGTATGCTTGTATCCCTCTCATTGCCCACAGACTTGCAAACCACAGGACTCTGACAAACCACATATGGCCCATCACACACACTTATAGCTGTTTACTCATGTTGAATGTTAGTGTCTTCCGCTAGTAGCCCTGCTGTAACCGATGCAACTGTTTCCTCAAAGAGGTACTGCTCAACATGAGTAAGAATATTACAGCATGGGAAAGGGTAAACATGCAATGAGACCAAACACCAAAATGCCTCTCCAATGCTTTTGAAATCAGGCTGACATCACTGTGTCGACAGCTCTCTCTCTGAGTGTGAGGCCAGATAGGATGCTCCAGTCATTCTCAGGACACAGTTGTATTCTTTTTTCAAGAAGTCCTTTGTCCCATTACCACACTTCTCTCTTCCACCAGACTCCTTGAAGAGACTTGGACAGAAAACTGTCCCTTACCGAGCCAGCAGCTCAATAAAGCCAGTGGAAGGCTTTCAGCAGCAAGATACTCCTGAGTCTGCATCCATAGAATCATAGAATAGCTAGAGTTGGAAAAAACCTTAAGACCACCTAGTTCCAGCCCCTCTGCCATGGGAAGGGATGCCTCACACTGACTATATCACCCAAAGCTCTGTCCAACCTTGAAATCCACAGGCATTTCAAGCCTCTTTTCCCTACAGGTGTACTCCCAAGCACCCACTCCAAAACACAGAGGCACCAAAGCACAGCAGCTGACTGCAATCAAAAGTGATATCTCAACCATCTGTTTGAAAATGTGAGACCATTGACTCATTAGTTTCATGTAACTCTGCCATCACAATAAAAAAACATACGCCTTCTAGAGAACAATATCAACACATGTGGGAGGACAATATCTCTGCAAGATGGGGTGCGATACTGCACATAAGAGCAACTCTTAGGATTTGCACTAGGCTCTGTCAGGTCTGTAGCTTCTGTAGACTGGCATTTGCTGTGTTTATACTGGGGTCTGGGCTGTTCCCTGGCAATTGGGGTCCTCTCCTTTGACAAGATTTTGGTGATGTAAAGCTGGGTGGCAGTTTGTCTGCTTTTACCACTCTATTTTAGAGTACTTTCTTCAGCTGAAGTTGTGCAAAAGAGACAAAAGGAAAGTGTAAGCAGAAACTTTTCCCACCCTCCCCTTCCGCTATCCCAGTCCCGATTATCTGGGATTGTAGTAATTCCCGGGCTTACTCACAGGCTGACCAGAGCTGCTCACAGCAACTTTTCCAGACGAGGAGGAGTGAAAGCCGATGAAGATTAATTTAACAGAGTGTGCATCGGTTCATGGAAGATGCTGAAGACAACATAAACGAAGAAGGAAATCAGACCTCTGTGGAGTTCAACATTTGAAAGTTGAAGTCTCCTGCTCATGAGGTCACTGCTCTGCTGAGCAAGTGGAAGGAAAACATTTTCTTTTTACAGCATGACTTCAAGAAAGGAAGTTGTGTGGGCAGAAGCACTGGGGTGACTCTAAATACAGTGATGTCTCCCTCCCCAGAACACTGGTTTGGATTGCTTTCTTCCAGCTGGGGAAATTTCAGTGGCAAGATGTAGGGAGGAAAATATTCAATACCTCTTGGTTTAGAGACATTTATCTCTACAGCCAATTATGACTCCAGCCATGAAGTTTGTAATGCTACCTCTCATGGAGTTTATTTACTGTAACTTCCTTTTTTGAGTGGGCTGTTTATTTTTAAGCAAGTGTTGTTTCATTTTTCACTGGATTACTAATAGCCACGTGCTCTGGCTGCTGAAGCTGATGTAATTGTAGGTCAGGATCTTAGCTCTTTCTTTAGCCTGTCCCTGAAGTAAATATACAGTGGATGAGCTCAGGGTTTTCTCTGAGAGCCCTCTGTACCTTCCACATTGAAGATAAGGTAGAGTCCCACTTCCAGCTCAGGTCTCTGTGCTGGAGGGGTACAATAGTTTGGTTTGAGACTTAAGTGAAATCTCTACCCACCATCAAAAGGGCTTTGCAAAGTGCAGGGTTAAGGCAGAATTCTGCTGTAAAATTACCTTTGTAACAGCCCCTTATTTATGATGCAGCTCTTTCAGCCAACAATAATGCAGGAACTTAACAGCTTTGAAGAATGCTTTTCAAGCCCCAGCAGAAGTTTTACTGCAATCTCTGCCTCAGCCAGCAGCAACATATAGCAGTATACACCCAAACACTCCCCTGGCCCTGGCTTTGGGGCTTTTTTGGTCCAGCAAGCCCTTGCCCATAGGATACGGGCCACCTCAAAGCCTCCTCCCCAGTATCCCCTACCCACCAGCTGTTTTATAAAGCAGAGAGTTTCTGACAAAGATTTTGGGTGGTTTTTGGGTGTGTGGAAATTAGGAAATAAACCAGCTCTGGGTTTTCTAAACACTCTTCCGCTCATGAGAGGAGCTTACTGGAAGCACATGTTCCTGGGTAGGCCAAACAGCCCTGGGCTAACCTTGCTGGGTGCAGAGCAAGCCTTGTGGAAAACAGTTGCTGCAAGCAGGCTGCTTTGGGTGTCTCCTTGCACTCATCTGCGCTTTACTCTAGGGCATTGTGCAAGATGGAGCAGGGCCAAGGACCTCTGAGCATCACCAGCTTTGGAGGCTGACCAGGGGAGCCCACTGAGGATACTTCATCTGCTCATCAGTCTGATGAGGGTCTGGGTGTTAAACTCCTCCACTTTCCCCAAATAAATGATTTTAAGGAGGCAATATAAATCTACCAGTGATTTTTAGGTTATTCCTGTCTCACTGAGATAAAATGCCCTTGTCCTACCAAGGACACCATTTCCATGGTACTTTCCTTTGCTGAGATCTGTCCAAGTTGTGGTACCCAAATTTTCAGGTGATGATTGATGTGTCTGTCTATGTGTTTACTAGAAAATGAATTTGTTTTCTATTGTTCAAAGTGAGGGCTATTGGGATGAGTATATTCCAAATTCCTCTGAAGCTGGAGTTTTGGGATGGGCTTTGAAGCCAATCTGCTTTGGATCAAGCCTTCAGCACATTGCTCAATTTTCCATTCTTTTGCAGGAAAACAGTTTACCAGTTACAGGGTGGAAAAGGGCAACAGAGAGGTTTCCAAACAGCTCTCAGCTCAGCACAGCAGTGTCAGCCCTCTCATTTAACAACCTCACTAAATGCCATTACAGGCATCAACCTAAAGCTGCTCTACCCTGTAGCTTTCAGACTCAGAGGTCACATCTGAACTTCCTCCTTTTAAAAGATCAAATCAGGGGTCTTGACCAACTTCTATAATTAGGGCAGATGCGTTTCCTCTTACCACTTTCCACTTGAAATGCCACACAGGCTCTGTGGAAACTTGACATTTCCTATTTTAGCAAGACAGATTAATATTCAAGTTTGTATTTCACTTTGGAGCACCAGCTTAGCCCATCGCTGTTCTCTAAGGAACACACAAGCTATTCCACCAGGCAGCTTGTCTTAATGTCTGTGTGATTTATAGCTCAGTCTGCAGTCATTTTAAACCCTGATGTCTGCATTTAGCTCCAAATCCTAGCGAGATGGAGCCTTTAAGACAAAGTTTTGTCTGCATTCAGTTGCGAGAAAACAGTTAGCAACCGAATTTTAACAAAGCTTATTTCCAAAATGCGGGGAGAAAGCCAATCCTCAGCTCTCCGGTCAAGAGGTGCGGACACACATCCCTACCCCTGAGCGCTGGGGAGCCTGTGGATGCCCAGCGCTCCCCGTTATCCAGCCGGGATGGCCGTATCCCGGCCAGCGCTGCCGTTCGGCTCCGTCTGCAGCAGATGGTGCTGCCGGCTCGCCAGGAACCTACCGTGCTTCCCATTCAGCCTGAAGATCACCCGCGGGGAGGGAGCTGTGGGCAGGAAAGGGCCCAAAGCACGATGCAGACCTCCCATCTGTGTGTCCCTCACCCATCAAAGCGCCCTCCGGCAGGGACTGCATCCCTTCAAGTCTCCCACTGGAAAGAGAACTGGGCAGAGGAAGATTATAGGCTGAATCAAAGAAAATCTGTGCACAATCAGTGTTGTGAGTGAAAAAAAAAAAAACAACCAGGTTTTCTTATATAGACATAAACACATTTAGGATTCCATTGTAAAAAAAAAATAATTACTTTTGGCCTGACATTTTCAAATTTGCAATCAGATAGGTTGCTATGTGCTCATTTCTAATTTAAATAGGGCTTCTCCCCCAGTGAAAGTAGGGATTTAATGCTTTCAAATACGCTAGAAGAGAAGCTCATTTTCTGTGTAACACCCTCTGGACTGACTCCCTGCCCCTTGGACTGCTCCATAACCCCCACATCAGACCATATCCTGGGGCAGCTACAGCCTCCATGCGCCTGGTGAGAGCTCATTTTTCCAAGCTCGAGTAGAAATAGTCAAAATGACCCTGTGATTTTTCACCAAGCCAATATCTGAGAGCATAAATTCCTCACCACACAAAGCAACATATCAGATCTAAATAATAAATGAGGTTGAAATGTATGGCTGATTTAGAAAGATCAGAGACGAAGCATTACAACATCTACTCCAAATTACTGGCAGCAGTGAATTCATAAGAAGCCTTAGCTTATGATCAATCAGCAGACGCACTTTCCTGTAGCATAACTCCAAGCCCAAGTTGGCTGTTTCGTGTCCTCAGAAAGACCTACAGAAACCATTTTGTATATGCTCCATCAGATTAGTGATCCTCTCTATTCCAGCAACCAAATCCTACCCTAGGCCAGTCCCCTCTACCAAACTATCTGTCTCTGCCCACAATGATATGATATGATATAGATATATATATATGTATTCACCATCACATATGACATCAACTGGAGATATAATGCAACATCTAGCAGACTTATTGCCACCATCTCCCTGCATCTTCCAGTCCCTGGAGACTTATTAGTAATTACAGTTATTGGTAGCAGCTGAACCAGGCACAGAGTTCCTGCCATCCACCGTCCCTCCTACCGAGCTCATTTAGGGTAGCAAGGCCCAGGCAGAAAGGCATGGGTTTAGGAATAAGGTTCCTAAATCAACTAGATTTTTGAGGAGCTGGCATAATATTTGCCATGAAGTTTGGAGCTCCCTGGGAGTGAATTCACAGCACAGTGTGAAGTGACTGAATATGCATGTTACAGGTTACTGTCTACCAAGTAGAGGATTCCTGCATAACTTTCAGGTGGATTTAAAGTTGCCAGGTACAGTGTCAGTAGTATTTAGCCTTACCATAAGCCTCTTTCCCTGGACTCTAAAATAGACCAGTCTACATTTGCAGAACAATGACAGAACTCTACAGAGCATTAAAATCCTCTTTGGGGGTAAAAATTTGCTGAATTCCTTTCCAGCCCAGCAAACCCCTCTGTGATCTGATCCATGCACTGAAGCAGAGCCCCAGTGAAGTGTAGCAAGCCTTTTTGCCTGTGCAAAACACCTTTCAGCACAGGAGATTCGGTCAGCATTGATTGATGAACAGGTAGTTGCTGGCCCATAATGAGATTTAGGAAGAATCTTTTCCATGCACAGTATCATTTTGATCTATGTTACTAAATCAAATTTGCCTCTCACCCTCACTGAGCAGATTATGAACCCCAGCATGATAGCAGAGAGCACAAAGCAAAAGACGTGGCACTTCTGCTCATGGTTGTAACATTCCTTTGCAAATAAGTGACTCCTCTAGATTTACAGCCATGCCCTCTCCTTCCCTGAACAAGCAAGAGAGAGGATTTGCTACTTCATCAGCCCATGCCCATGTTCTCCTGCATAATTCCTTATGGCTAAGCAGGTTCAGAGTAAATTATTAACCTTATCTTTCACTGACGTGTCATTGCTCATTCCATATTAGCACAGTCCTTACTCTGGAAGCAGGCAGGTGATGGCAGAGATAGGGATGTAAGGCTGTGGGGTCTGAGCCCAGTTCTTTAACCAGTCTTTTGGATTTGGGTCTGGGGAGGCAAAATCAGCTCCAGTGATGGGTGCATCAGCTCTGCCAGGGACAGACAAGCATAGCAAGGACATCTTTGACTCTGCAGAAGATATGCTGGGTGGATGTATTTGGATATATCCATTATGAAATACAGAGGAGCCACACACAGGGAAAAGAAACATGATCTCAGTGCAAATGCTATTTGAGAATGGTGACTTTAATATTTAAAGCACCCCTGGCTGCAGGTGCCGTACACTGAAGTTATCAACATTTTCTATGGTACACTTAGGTTGACCCTAAGGCTTAATTTATATTGGTTGGTAAGACACTCTGTATGGCCCAGCAGTTTGCACTTCCAGCCCAGAAAGCCAACCACATTCTGGGCTTCATAATCAGCAACAGTACCAGCAGGTCAAGGGAGGGGATTGTTGCCTTCTACTCCACTCTAGTGTGACCACCACCCTGAAGTCCTGCGTTCAACTCCAGGGACAACAACATAAGAAGGACTTGGACCTGCTCAAGCAAGTCCAGAGGAAGTCAAGAAGATGCTCTGAGTGCTGGAGCAGCTCTGCTCTGGAGCCAGGCTGAGAGAGCTGGGCTGGTTCAGCCTGGAGAAAAGATGACTCCTTAAGGAGAGACCTTAGAGCAGCTCCCAGGGCCTAAAGGGGGTGAAGAATTCTGGAAAGGGGCTTTGGACAAGGGCCTGTAGGGACAGGAAAAGGGGAATGGCTTTAACCTTCCACAGGGGAGATTGGCATGAGCTCTTAGGCAGAAGCTCTTCCCTGTGAGGGTGCTGAGGCGCTGGCACAGGGTGCCCAGAGAAGCTGTGGCTGCCTCATCCTTGGCATTGTTCAAGACCAGGCTGGACACAGGGGCTTGGAGCAGCCTGCTCTAGTAGAAGGTGTCCCTGCCCATAGCAGTGGGTTGGAACTGGGTGATCTCTAAAGTCCCTTCCAATTCAAACCAGTCTGTGACTCTAAGATTACTCAGAGAAAACTGATGTACTGAAAAACTTTATGGAACAAGGAGATATGCCAACAGTAAACTTGGTCAGTGTACTTACTAGATAGAAACCCATGTGTTTCCTTTTGAGAACTTAATTAAATTTCCCATGAATTCATTTGTAATAACAGTAATAGGCATCATAAATGGAAATCTTCAATGATGTGTTGGCAATGTAATTTCCTGAATTTGGCTTATATCTTAATAATGTCTAAAGCCAGCTAGATCTTAAAATACATCTGGTATGCATTATCCCATTCCAAGTATGAGGGTGTGTATGGTCTTATTTGTGAGCCTGGGTGTGTAAAATAAATTACTTTGGTGCTGCTTGACATGGAGTTTTATTACTGTAGAACAATGCTTGTAAGGAGGCAGTTATGATGTCTTCTGTTTGACCAAGAAGCCTTCAGGAGGGCAGTGCACATACCTTACACACTGACATGCTCCTCCAGCACTCCTTGAATCACTGTCAATAACAGGAGGGGGAGGCTTTGAACGAAGCCACATGGAGGCAAACAAGGCAAGCTGTGAACTTGGTGTAGTGCAAAAGAGAAAGAAATTAGAGGGGGAGAACCACCTCTGCTCATCAGGAGACATGCATACCCAGTTTGCAACCCTACCTGCTTCTCAGGCCTTTTTCTGTGCTTTACATGAGTGGTAAAAAAATCAGTAGCTAAATGGCAAAGAAGAAACGATTGTTGGGACAGTGGCCTTGCAGGAGACACCCCTGCCCACAGCAGGGGCTTTGGAACTAAATGATCATAAGGTCCTTTGCAACAAATGTCATTCTAGGATTGCTGTGCAGAGCTGATGAGTGTGTGGAGGAAGGAGAGTTGCTCTCAGATGCAACGGGCTCCATCAATGGATAGGAGCTTTCACCAGCACTTTCACATTAGGTACACTCAGACCCCAAGTGCTAGTACGGGAGCTGTAATTAAAGCATGGCCAAGACTTCTAAAATCTTTACATCCCTGCCATTGATTTTGGATGGTAATAATTATTGCAGTCCTGCTAAGGGTGGGATAGGGTGAATCACAAGACAGACATCAGTTACTACCTTGTGGCATAAAGCTGAAATGAGGTGGGTGAGAACAGCTGTGGCATACAAAGTATGTGGTTGCTCTTTGGAAGCACCACAGGAATGCTGAGGAAGAGCTAGAGGAGAGTCCAGTGAAGAAAAACACAGAGCAGACATCTGCTGCAGAGCAGGCTGATGTGTATCCTCACTCGCCAGGCAGGAGAGCTCTATGGAAATAACGTAGGTTCATAGTGCCTGCTCTGGGAGTGCAGTGCTCCCAAGGATAAATTAAAACATACTTGGACTCATCTTCATAGATTTCAGTGAGAGCTAGACCAGAGTAGAAAGGGTGCCAAGAAATCCCCAGGGATAAACCCTCTGCTTAGTGATACCAGATGCTAAGAGTTCTTGCACCTCAAAAAGAAGTTATACTATGTTTTTCATCATGAATATACAATAACAAGCTTTCTGCCCACTAGGAATCTTCCTAAGCTCCCATAGTGACTCAGTTCAAAAGCTAAAGACCTGGCAGCATAACAACTTCATCCATAATCTATTTACAGTTAAGCCAATGCTCCTCATGTGGTAACACAGCTGCCTCAGGGGTTGGCTTCAGTGCTTCCTTAGAATCAGAGGTGGGAATCCCAGCTAGATTCTTTCCTTCCTGGCTCATCTGTTCCTTCTGAAACAATTCTGGGTGCTAAAATATCCAGCAGCATCAATACTAGTACTCTGCAGAGCATCCCTCCTAGACGCAGTACCACGCATTGCTAAGCAGCCAGCTGAAGGCCTAGTTTTACTACTCCCTGGTAAAATACTCTGCCCTCAGCCAATAAGAAGGCACAGCTTGTTCTCGTTAGCTATATAATTACTCCATTAGACCTGATGTGTCATCAGCTTTTGGATGGTGCTATGGCCTTGATTATCTGTTCAAGCAGTATTGTTCTGCGACAACAAGCTCTGAGAGGTCCCTCTGATGGTGTGTATCTGCAATGCACCGACATCCTTATCCCATTGGGGATTTCGCTCTTAATATGAGATTTTTATTGGTTTATAAGTTTTACTGCTGCCCTGCTATTTTGCAGACATTTACTCAAGCTTCCTCTACCTAAAGGCAATATGCTTATAATGGTTATCTCTGATTTTGTCATGACTTTTCTGTTGAGATCACAGCACTCTCACCAGCTTTAAAACATAGTGTGAGATATGGGGTGCAATGAGAAACTCTACAGCATGTCAGTGACTTGCAAAGTTAGTACAAAGAATTCCATAATGAAACAAGAAGCTTAACCCTGCACTTGGCTTCAGGGAAAAGCCCCCTTGGTACTTGCTCCATTCTCATTCTCCTCTTCTGCCCCCAGTTGCTCTGCCTGTCCCTGTCACACTGCTCTGCAAAGATGCTGTGGGGACATGCATGGCTCGCATGTTCAGTATCCCCTCTGAGTGATCTCCTGACCCTCAGCAGTGGCATGGAGCTGAGCTGGTGGTGCAGGGCCACCACCAGTCCTCAGTTTTCCATTGTTCAGCCAAGCTTCCCATCCACCACATTCCACATTCCACTTTGGCAAGCCTTCCTCACACCACAGATTTCATCTCAAGGCCTTCTTGCTGAAGCATTACCCTGTATTTATTGTTCCTTAGGTCATCTTGGTGAAGCTAGGATTGATTTTTCCACCCTGAGAAGCTCTGCTCTGGACCAGTTTCCTTTGCCCATCCCTTCAGGCTGTCCTCCCTGCTTATTCCCAAGGAGTGGCGGCTGCAAAGGCCTGGCCTTGGGAAAGCTGCCCTTGCTCCCGGAGCATATTCTGTTACACTGAGTATATCCAGGCTCTGTTGAGGAATAATTAATGAATTATCACTTTGCTTCCATGAAGAGGAGGCAACCAATAAACCTACGATATTTAACAGTCAGAAAAATGATCTATACAAAATTGCTGTAGGATATTACAAAGTCCTGACTTGCTCCTGTTAGTTTGTTCTTAGAAAGCAGCGCACCTAACTGATACAACCGCAGAATGAACAGGAGCTTAGCAAAGATCTTGTGCAAAAGGGACCATTTGCATTTGACATGCTCTCTCACATTGAATTTTAATTGCAGCTTCCCTCTGGTGCTGGTGAAGGAGGGGAATGCTAATGATGTGCAGGAGAGGCAGCACGGGGCTGGGAGAACAGCAGTTTCAATCTCCATCCCCGCACCTGCACAAAAGGCAAGGTCCCCAACCCGATGGCAAGGAGCAAGTAACATAGCTATAGTCAAAGTACAAGTCTTCTTGGTTTCATTTCCTCTTTAGCTCCTACTATTTCACCCCAAGTGGCGAGCTATTGGTTGGATTAAAACACATCTAAATGAGTGTAATTTATTACATTGCAAGGTACAGCCTGTTTATGACAAGAAACCCACTGAAGGATACCTGGGTTTAGCTGAACAAATCATGACCACAGATCACTTTTCTAATGATTATTAAGATGTAGCTTTGAATTACTACAGTGTCATGATGCTACTTGCTTAGTGTTCTATTTGTCAGGATTCTGTTTGTTGAGTTTTATAGAAACATCTTTAGGAAGCATCACTTAAAAAATACATCACTCTGATGGCTCCATAGCTCAAGTAATTCTGGCAGTGGTGACCTGTAGGCTCCTTGCATTATGCACACACTTAATGCTCTAAAATAATTACATGCAGCATCAGTAGCATCACTGCTGTTCTCTACCTAGAAAGAGAGAAAGCATCTTAATGAAATGGTGATCATTAACTCACCAAATATTACTACAGCAAAAGCTTCCAAATATGTACAATGCTTATATATATCAACAAAAGGTAATCGGGGCATTAGGAGCCCATGTAAAGATCCAAGAAAGGGCAGAGGAATTTGGAGTACAAAACCCACTTTCAAACCCCATATAATGAGAGGCTACTCAGACTATGACATCTCCTTGAGGTCTCGCTGAAGTCAGATTCGTTGACAGTATTCATCTGGGCATCCTGTGCCTTGTGAAGCTATTTCAGACCTCTTCTTGCTTCCCCCTCCCCCAAGATAAAGATAATTGTATTTATATAAATATTATATTTACTATTATATTTACATAAACATTATTTAAATATTATATTTATATATTGTATTTAACATTATAATAGATTTCTATTTCTCAACATGACCAAAAGCAGCTCAATTATGTATTTAATCATGCTATTCAACCATGAACCAGCTTCCAAAGAAATGCAAATATGCTTATCAGGACAAACGTCTGATCCACACAGATTGTCTGACAATTCATTAAATCCTTAGGGATCACAACAAAGACTTTCACAACCCTTTTGTTGTAAGAGTGCGATCTGTTCCTGAGGGAAAATTCTGTGTTCTATTGCTGTCTGCTTGCACAATAGAGAGATGTTTTTCCTGCGTTATTGGGGTTAGTAGTGCAATGTTTGCTATTTCATCACTCTATGTTCCTGTCAGAAGAATTTGTATTACCTCACCACTATTGATAAAATGAAGCTGTTTAGGGAGAAAAAGTTTTCATGCAGTGAAATAAATTAGGCAGGAGTCTTATAAAATGGAAATACAATGTAAATGTACAAGTTACTGATAATAACAAGTGGTGTTGCGCTCTGTTCTTGGTTTGTATATTTTCTACAGATTATTTTCTGTATTTTTTATAGCTTCTATACTTTTTTTCTTACCTGCTTTTTCTGTCTTTTCATTTTCCTATTCAGAAAGTAATAATTAGCTCATTGAATGTTTCCCAGTGGATAACTGCGGCTGGCTTATGCCATTGAACCCTAGCGTAATAAAAGGTAAGATCTGTATCTTCTATGTTGCAGCAACACTTATTTTAACCACAGTAAGAGCTTCCTTCACTTTAGCATCAAATATGCACCTCATTTTCTCAGCAACATTTCTTTCTGCCTTTTGCCAGAGCTGGATGCTATCAGTAAAGCAGCAACAGAAGAGGGAATGAGCGGCTGTATTCCTGAAGCATCTGGAAATTCAGTGTGGACAACTAAGTTACCCTGAAGTGTTATTATCTTTACGTTTCTCTTATACGGTATAAACCATGCCCAGTCACTTTACATATTGCAGGATTTATGGGGTTATGTTTTGCATTGTAAAGTCCAATGTAATCTGAAGGGTTGATAAGGTCTTTAAAAAGGGCAGACACATTTCGCAGAGCAGAAAGCTAAACTTCAGGAAAAAGTCATAAATCGTTTATTCCTCCCTCATATAGGTTTTTTGAGGGTGGCTTTCAATATTATGGTATGAACGTAGAGAGCTCTTGGCATAGTTTGAAGTGTGACTGCGTTGATGTAGGGGCATAAACGTCAGCTGGGAATGTCTCCCATTACCAAAGGAATTTTCAGAGCAATATTAAGTAAAAAATACTCGTCCTTCTACACACTTTCGTATATATATACTGTATTAATGTATATTTACCTTTTCCAAAATGCATGCCCAGCAGCATGGTCAGTGCCAGGTGAGATCATACAGCTCCAGGCAGGCTGAGATGCTCTGGCTCACATGTATGGCTTTCACATGAACCCTGCAACTCCCAGGTTACACAGTGAGTGAGAAAGTTGAGCCCTAATGAGCGGAGCCACTGCCCCTCAGTACAGCAAAGCAATAAACACCTAATTCTGCAGATGTGTCTGGCGCTCTTTTCTCCTCCTCTATTTCATGTGTTTCATGTTCATAATCCATCTGACTGGGATGAGCTCTGAGCATCCGCCAGCCATCAGTGCAAGAGGGAAACTCATCCTTTAAGTTAGCACAAATTCCCATCAGGCGAACCTCTAATTCCTCCCTAATTAAGCTTGGCAGATGAAGCTGAATGCAAACCATGTTGTGCTCCATCCAGCATTTGAAGGGGTCTTTGCTAAATCAGAAATAAGTACTTTAATCTGTGTAAGGAGATATTTTAAGCACAAAACTGTGTCTGCAAAAGCAAATCCTTTATACATCCCTCAGGCGCATGAAAAGATCCCCCCTGGCAGAGCAGAAGACTGAAATCTCCTATAGCAACTGGCCACTGGCAATGGTAACAGTCTGTGGTCTGATTAGTTCAGTTTTTCAGTTGTTCTATGAGAAGCAAAGAGAGATAGAGGCTGCCTGTGCAAGTGCCCTACAGTACTCAAGCATCAGCCTGACCAGAAACAAAGAGGAGCATGGACTTGATACCTTTGTATCTCATTTCCCCTTCCCTAAAAACCAGTTTCCTTCCTCACTCCAATAGGGATGCAGAAGCCCAGGGAAGCTGATAAACCAGAGGCCTCGCATGAGCCTGAATTATTGCTTGTACATATTTGTGCTGCATTTGCACAGAATCCTGTTGGCTTAAGTAGGAATAAAACACTGGAGTGACATTTGCTGGCATCTGGAGTTAATATTCCAGTTGTTTTTACTTTTTGTGTTAAAAAAAGCAAGGTTATTTCCACTCGAAGAGGCTCACAAAGCTGGGCAGCTTCATGAGATGAAGGGTTTGAGCTACCACATTGGAGATAATAGATTTACTCCTATGCTTTTGCTATACTATCCCTGGAGCACCTGCCTGTGCTGAGGAACCATGTGAAAATGAAGCAGACCTACGCATTCCTGCAGCTTGCAAATGGCCACTTCAGTCCACACTTTTCTGAGGTTTATTGGTGAGGGGAATTATCAGTCAAAGTTCACCTTTTGAATTAAAATCTTCCTATGGCCTCAAACTTACTATTGTCCTTCCCCATTTACTGCATTTCTCCAGCTATTTGCATTCTCTGCTTGATTTTCCCCTAAGTGCTACATAGAGCAAAGAGGAGCCACATCCCCATGCTCCTCAGGGTGCTTGCTCCCTTCCTCCAGCCAAGGAAGAGGCTTGAAAATCCCCACAAGAATCTGCTTTTGTGCAATAAAAAGATTACCATTGAAGCAGATAGCCTTTTACTTGGTACCTGTGATGCACATTACATACCGCCTCTGGCAACATCATGAGCTACTGCTTGTGATGGAGGCTTACTCTACACAGAAATAATGGACTTCACCCAGTTTGATGCTGGGAGGTGAATGGACCATCTGCCTTAATAGAAGTTACACTTATACAGCCCTTGGAACACCTTCCTTGGTTTACACTCAAAGGCCACCAAAATATTCACATTTAATTGGAAACTGTCAACACAACTGTCAGAATGTCTTACCATGAGAAATAAGGGCAATTTACTTTAAAATTAACTACTCAATTGGCTTTTATATATGGAGCAACACACTGACTCTGTCATGACAACTTAGCTCACTTTTCATCTGTGTTGTCTTCTGCAGAATCCCATTGATTTATACCAATTCCTCTGCCCTCAGCAAGGCTCAGGGAAGAAAATACTCATCAAGGCTAGCATTTTACATGTAGGATTTGTCCAAAAGCTAGAAAGCCAAAATGTTATAGTAGTGATAACCACAGTGTGGTAGACAGACAAAATGGTCATACGTACTGTGGGGTTATGAATCTCAGCTTTACAGCTCTTATTGTCCTTTCTGTTTTGTTGGTTTCATCCGACAAGGTTAAAAATAACCTCATTACCCCAAAATGACATTTTCTTCCCATCAGCTACTACTCTGCTCTCAATGGGTGCTGAGTGGTGCCACTGGTGAGGTTTGCTGTGTGTGGATGCGTTTAATCTACTTCCCAAGAAACATACACTAGAGACAACTCCAGTCCCACTGAAAGCCATGAGATGCACAGATTCACGTTTGCTGCTACCACTTTCTTCCTGAAGCTGATATGATGGGTTTGATCTTGTATCCAAGATGCTCTGCCACATACATACAGTTCACAATTAGACCCCAGGGAGGACTTTACAAACCAGAGAATGAAATAGCATTCTTTTGAGGCTTAAGGGTGAGGGGTATAATATTTGGATATCTGGATTAATAGTATCTCGCCATCAAAAAAGAGCTAATGTGGGGAAAGAGTCCACAGGCTTTCCTTAGAGAAAGTGAAGGCCAGTGGGAAATTGTATTCTGGAATTAAGAGTAAAAACAGTTTTAACAAAACTGAGATGGAGCTGATGTGAAAGTCCAGCTGCAGGAAGCCTGGTGAGCAAACCCATTTCACAGGTGGGATGCCCCATCCCTGGCAGTGTTCAAGGCCAGGTTGGACAGGGCTTGTTGCAACCTGCTCTAGTGGAAGGTGTTTCTGCCTGTGGCAGGGGCTTGGAACTGGATGAGCTTTAAGGTCTCTTCCAAGCCAAACCATTCTATGAAGCTTTGAGGTGCTCACGATTCATCAGATGAGTCACAATGTTTTACAATTAAATACTTTGACTTCTGGCATAAGAATTGGGGAGCAGGGGCTAATATTTATGATTTAATTTGAATTCCTGCCGAAGGAAGAAGTTACTTTGGTTTTAGCCAAAATCCAGTTTTGACAGAACACTTTTATCAAGTTAGCTCCATCTTCTGAATGAGAGCATTCTGAGAAGGCAAAGCTGGTCCCTGCAAAGCACACAGCTGCCACAGGCTCCCATCACCACCACTGCCACCTCTGCTCCATCACATGCAGCCTGCGAGGATCATAGTGATGAAGAAGCCCAAGGCAATAGGCTATCACATGCCTTTCTTCCAACAGTGCTGTCAAAAGCAGAGCACCAAAGATGCCAACAGCAAAACCCTCTACCCCAGGAGCCTTGTTGTTCTCATAAAACAATTTAAGCACATTACAGCAATGTCAGTGCCTTCTGAAATGGAAAACATCTTGCTATATGTAATATGTCAGAACAGAAAATAACTATAATCTAGCACGTGTCACAGATGGGGGTTAGCCTGTGCATCACATGCCAGGCTTATTGCTGAGCTTTCTTATCATGCATAATCTGATATGTAAAAACATGTAACATATTTAAAGAAAAAATAAGCAGGTAGTGCTCTCTGTTGGCCTCTTCCTTGAGAATGAAAAGAAAAATACACAGAGTACAGAAGAAAATTGCTTCGAGCAAGTGACCTGATCTCAGAAGTATTCAGGTGCTTGTGTTCTTCAACACCTTTAAAAACAAAAGGGACATCTGATAATAAGAAGAATGGGATCACTGTAATTTGATGGTAACTTGACAGCTGGCCCCAGCCCATCTCTCTTTGAAGTCAATGGAGAGATGGCAATTTCATTAAATCAGTGACAGTTTCATGAAGTCCTAGTGAAAGACTAATATACTTTACTTGTGTTCCCCTGTTTAAACAGTAGGATGGGTAATGGATCTGTAAATGATTCACAGCATGTCAAAGGACGTGTTCCTGAGACAGGTACAGAGGTACTGCATAACTCATAGTGACATATCACTTCCTGGATGAACTGCTATTTAGACTTTTTTTTTCTCTATTAAATCACTATCAGAATATGGCTTTTATGGGCATATATAATGTAAACGAGCCATTATTACAGCAGGAGTTGCTCTGGAACATGATGGGACCTTTCTGCTGGCTGCCTAGTGGAGTGCTCATGGAAGCTCGGTTCATTCAGCACCCAGCAATGCTTTTCAGTGCACCAAGATAATTGGACCAGGCTTATTTACCACACATCCAATTAATACAAGAGTAAATGCTCCTGATGGCTGCAATTGCACCTGTATCTCGTCATATTTTTACCTGCAGACATGTGGGGTAACAGGGCTTAGGTGATACTGTACGAAGGCACCTGCCTTCTGAAAACCATTCAGTGCAGCCTGCAACTGAGTCTTCTTCATCTCTTTGTGAAGGCTGGTCTTGGTGGCTTCTCAATACAGCTCCAAGGAGATCACACCAGGACAATGCACTGTTATATTTGAAGGGAGATTGAATGGGAAAAAAAGCTCTTCATCATAAATAATTATTTCCTGTTATGGATTACATTATTACCTGATTACAATAGGGCTCCTAATCTGCAGTGTGATTAAAATAAGCAGGAAATTGAAATAAAGAAAAAAAGGCAAAAAAAGGTGAAGAGGACAGAGAAATTATATTTTTTTAGTTCATCTCTGATGTGAGAAATTACAACTTGAGAAAATATTCCTGAATAGTGTTGGGAGAAAAGACTGCATTATATTGCTTTGATAGAGGAGGAAAAATGCTTCTGGAGTCCAGGGCCATTTGTGTGTTAGAACTGGGACTTAGACGTATTTTTAAGGCCACTTTTATCAAAGTAGCCAGTTGATTTAAGGTTTTGAGGTAGTCAAGAGCTAGGACGTGAATTTCAGATATGATACCACAGTCTCAAAACACTGAAACCATAAAATGATGATCAAGCTGGACCATGCTAACCCCTGTCTTTGCACTGGTTACCTGCTCTGCAAATGCTTATGTGAATCTCAGTGATGCTCTCAGAATTAATGTGTGGGAAGGATTTGAAAGATTATTTGAAGTTCAGTGTCATGTACAAACTGAGGCCAGGAAATGTAGATAAATCATAAGTAAAATAATGAGGTCTTTCAGGAGTATTTCCATCTCTAGGTCTTTGATTTATGTCTTTGCCTGGCTCCAGAATACAACCCAGAAACCATTTCTGATGCAAGGTATTGAGTATATACAAAGAATTGTGCCTGAGTTTGATGTATTGATAAAACTGCCACTGAATGATTTGAGATGAAGATTGAATAGTCTGAAAGTATTAAGATGTGATTGAAGCTGAGGCCTTCTATGGATTGGAATGGACAGCTTTTTCTGCCACACTGCTATCATTTCTCAGAACACTAAATGTTTATTACTCTAACACTTACGTCTCACTGGTGAGATTTAGACAGAACTAAAGCTGTATGGCCAAGCAAACCCATTTACGCTTCAGCATTTAAAGCTGGACAAGGCAAAGCACATGAGAAATACAATAGAGAAAATCTGTGCTACTGAAAGAGCTCTGGAAGTGAATCCATCAGTGCAGAGGCAGCAGGTCCTTTCTGACCCAGCTAATTCCAAACTGGGGTGTGTGTCCTTCAGCCTCACCAGCTTGTGCATCTGTCTTACACCAATCTTTGCACCTATGGACATAGATAATTTTCACAACACCCAGGTGAGCCAACAACTCTCCTCTGGACACTGCTAGAAAACCATGAACAAATCAGTCAGAATGGAAGAATAAGGTAACCACTGCAATTTAAAAGGCAGCTTCACTATGCTTTTTGCTGTCCATGCTCCCAGATGCACCTCAGTGGCCAGGGAAGACTCGGTTCCCTCTCAAATCTTGTATTTCCCACATAGGACCAGAGAGATGTTTGTGTCCTTACAGCATGATTCAGCTAAAATCCACAGAAAGAATCAGAGCTGCAACCATTTGAGACTAATATTTTATCTGGGTTTAAATTTTCTGGGCTTTTTCCCTTCCAGCTATGGAGTTTTCCTGACACCTTTCCCTCTCTGAATTTGGCAGATCCAACAACCCCAATTCTGAGCCCTCTTTCAAGTAATTACGCAGCTCCTCTCTCACTAATGTAATCTCTGTTAATAATTTATTACACATGTTTGAGTCATCAGACCAGAAAGGTCATAGGAAGATAGACTATGAAATGAAAAATTCGTTAGTTGGGTAGCTTAATGAATTGCAGACGCATGCTCATAACTTGGAAAAACTGAAGCACATCACATTTTTGGGGGGGGATGACAATAAAGCCTTGAAGTGCATTTTGGATTTATGACCACAAGCAAAGCTACACCATAAAAAAAGACTGTCATAACCTAAGTATGCAAATATTCCAAGTATTCAGTATGCCAGAGGAAAACATATCTATTTAACTAGTCGTATAAGCTATTTGCAAACTAATGAAAATGAACTTTTCTGCATTATATGATCATGGAGCATGCAAAGAGCAATTTGTACATCAATAATCCTAAACTGGAGTTATGATTTAGGGGACTTATTTATCAGCCCCACTGGCTAGGATGGGGCTTGGCAGCCTAGATTGTGTGTTTTGCACTTTGCATATCTAGTCACATCCCAAGCTGTGGCTGCCCCTGGCTATTAGATAAATGGATATACGATAGTAAAACACATCTGGAGGAGGACTGCATTTTTAATCAATCACAAAGGAATTTTAGAGGTACATTTTCCATAGCTAAAATGTCTACACTGGGAAGTTGCCTGTTTCTGAACTAGTGCAAGTGTGAAAGGCTGAGCTGTGGATTTGAAGACTGCTGATCTCTGAGAAGGATCCATACTGAACATGTCTTGTGCCTCCCCTTGTTTTCCAGCCTGGTCACTGAGGAGGTGAGGACAGGTACTTGCTATGAGGAGGTTCTCAGCTTGTTCAGCTCCAATGATACACCCTTGTTAGTCATGCAAGGGGTGACTGGGCAGCAAATTCACCTTCATCACAGTCCTGCTCTGTATACTGGAGAGTGAGGGGAAAAACATGCCCCAGTGCTTGGATCTGAGGATGAACAGTTTGATGGAGTGTGCTGAATCTACGTCTCTGACTTCCCATGCCTGCCAGGTGCCCTCTCAGCAACAGTGTGTACCCATTTCAGTGAATAAAGCTTTAAGGATATAACTGCCTGTTATCTAACATCAAAACTAAACGTTCTCAGTGTTACGGGGCTCTAATTTACTTGAATGTCTCGCTGAAGTATTACACCATAATAGCCATGAGCACTGAAGGGGAGCACTAGGGCAGTCGGGTGTGAGAAGGGAAAGGTCACCAATATGCTAAGATGGCCACTGATAACCCATGACTGGGTTTTGGCACAGGATTCCCACCTGATTACTCTGCCATGAGAAAAACCCACTCACTGTTTGCAACAGGGAAGGAATTTCTTCCTCTTCAACCTGCAAGGTGACCTAATAGAAAGAAATGAAGAGGGTAGCACTGGGATGTGACATCCGTAACAGTGTTAGTGTCTGCAGTCCCATGCTAAAACAATCATCCTGGCATTTGCTGGAGGTGCCCATCATAAGCATGCCAGGAAGAGTATCTCTGCTCTCCAAGACATTTGCAATGAGCCATTACCACGCACCCAAACAGACCACGCTGCTTGGCTGTGGGTTCACTTCTTAGCAGTCCTGGGGCAAAGCTGTCTGGCGTCACAGATGTTAATTATTTGTGTCTACTGTTAATTAGCTGTCTGCAGTCCTTCACACTGGGGCAGTGACAGCCTGGGAGCCTCTCCCGGCAGCACAGCCCATGGGCTTTGCTCTCCCTCCCTTCTGCCTTCCCCTCCACAGCTCCCAGGCAGAACATTTCATTTTAGTCATGGTGCCAGAGGCCAGATCCCAGAGGACCTTTGAAATTAAACACGTGTGAAGTTCAGTGGAGATGGAGGGTGGGGAGAAAAGTGGGGAGAAAGGGGCAATTTCAGCTCCTCAAGCATGTGAGTCAAGAGCTTCCGTGATGCCTCTCAATGTGTTTTTTTCAGCCAGCCACAAATCATGTCCTGGCCATCCAAGGGAACCCATCTCTAGGGTGGAAATTTCCACACTTGCCTCAGCTGGTGTCCTGCTCTTTATTGTTGCTTTGCTGCCTTCAAGGCATTGTTAATAATTGAATTTTTACAGGAAGAAGGGATTTTTTTGGTTACTGGTTTGCTAAAGTCAGAAATGCAACACCCGGGGTAAATCCTCATCCTTACCTTTGCGGTTATAGGGGAACAAAAGCTCTTTATTCCCCAAAGACCACATCTCTGAAGGTGCATCACATCCTTTTCTATAAAGGAGTTTCATCACAGGACACATTTCCTAGCTGCATTAAGTCTGAATCACATTTCTTTTGTTAGGGTGTTAAATAAAAATAAGTGGTTTGGAATTCCAGCTAAATAGCTGTGAAATAGCCTGGGAAAAAAAAAAAAAGGATTCACAGGGAACAATTTACTCATCCTGCAACTTTATTTCCACCTGCAAATCGCCTGAGAACAGGTTGAGTTCTTGCCCAAATGTTACAGTGATTGTTAAAGCGTTACCAAATGATTTTCACAAATGTTTCTTGCATAGTAATTTCCTGGTGACCGAGTCACTGTAGATATTTAACATTAGAAATTCAAATTTCAAGTCCTTCTGATGGGATGCACAGATTGCAGGAACAGACCTGAACACCAATCTCTGCTACAAGTGATCTGGTGATGCAGCCCCAGCCACCACCTCTCATTCAGCATCCTAAGGTCAACACAGGCTCCACCAGCTCTCCATCGTCACCCACTTTGCTTCTCCAGCCTCTGCCTTTGGGCTCCATGGTCAACTGCCCAGCCCCTCCATGCCTGCCAAAACTCAGAAGGACCAGACCACCAGTGTTTATGAACATGGTGATCTCTCTGACCAGCATCTTCTCTCTCCCATTAGCACGCAGCCTCCTTGGGGCTGAAGTTGCGTCTGCAGCACTTAGCTCATTTGGCTTATGATGTAACTCCTAGGTACAATGCAATGCAAGCAATAAATAATAGCATCAAACCTGACATTCCCATGAGAGGATACTCTTTCTGTCCATCAGAAACTCATTTGCTGGTGCATTCAACCGAAGAGAACACAAAGGACATGCAAACACACATCAAGCATGCTTGAAAATCCACATGAATATTCACGGAATGGGATTTTTTGCACTGCTCAGCCCCCTCTCCTTCTGGCACTGGTACAGAAATGCCACCGGGAGTGGCAGGGTTGTGTCCATATAGGCATTCACTGCCTCAGCCACCAGCAGATGCTCTAGTGCTCGCATGTGATGCAGTTACTGGTGCTGGTGCCACTGCAGCTCCTGCGCTCTGCTGCCTGTTGCACTCTCCAGCTTGGTGGAGTAGGGCCATTGCATTTCAGAGGAAAAAGTGAAATGAGACATACAAAAGAAGATTCTCAAGGATTTAAAATGAGTGGTTTGCATTAAAACACCCCAGATTTGATGGCAGTGTTCTTGCTGAAAAAAAAAAAAATTACAAATTCCACTGGGTGTGGTTAGGGTTAGGGTTAGGTTAGGGTTCTTTGATAGGAAATCAATGCGATGCTGTAGCTATGAACACTCCTGCCTTTTCCAAATTAGGCAGCTCTGGTACTAAATGGTCATTTATTTTATGAATCAGACTTCTGTTCATATTAGGCCTAAATTTTCCCCTCTTACAACAGCTTTTTCCTCGCCCCCTCCGCAGAGTTCCCATCAGTGCTTCCTAAAGCAAAGCAGCTACACAGTGTTTACGGTCCAGGTGCTCCCTGCATCCTGGATCTCCATGTGCTGTGTCATGTTATGTGTCCACACCCTCATGTGTAGACTGGAGTGTTTTGCTGTCATTTACAGACCACATGAGGTTTAGAAATTCAGTGATCCAAAAGCACCATGTTAAGAGCTCTGGGATATGCAGGGGCAATCCCTGCTCCATGGGAAATAGCACACGTAGGATTTCCAGGGCTCTCTGAGATGAGAAATGACAGCATACCTCAGCATCTCACTTCCCTTTGCAGTGAAGGGGCCAGAAGTGGTACCAGCTGGCTTGTAGATCACTGCTTTTGAGACAATCCAAGTGTTGCTGCCTTACTCCAGTGTGTTACAAGCTCCAGCCTCCCAGGACCTGGTTCACACGAAGCCTTGTATCTGCAGTGGGATGATGGGGGAGGCTGCAGGAGGTAACCTGGCAGATGATGAAGCAGAGATGTTCCCTAGCAATAAACATGAGAATGTAAAAACATCTTCACTATCAGCAGACTGAACTGAGAAGGGAGAGAAGGGAGCCATCTCACTGCGGGTTTATGCTAAATGAATTACAGAAGGAGAGAGTGAGGGGATAACATTGGAATTAAAAGGGGTTAAGATAAGATGGAAAGTGGCAGTTGAGCCAGGAAAGCAAGCTGGAAGTGGAAAGGGTATTTACATGACACTAACAAAGCTTGAAGGAGGTGAGAGTAGGAGGGCTCCTCAATCACCTTGAGAAACTGCTGTGGGAAGGAGAGAAAAGAAGGCAGCACAGCTGTGGCTGTACCTGGGATCCCTGTGAGAATGCTTTTCAAAGAGACCTGGGAGAAACAGAGAGGTGCTCCTCTGCTATTAGGTAGCCTAACACTGATGTCTTTACTGCAGCTGTACCATTAAACCCAGCCAGCTGCCACAGGGCTGGTGTCAATAGCAGTGTAGGATGCTGGGGTGGGAGATGCAGCAGCTCAGTGACAGTGAGTTCCCACCACAGGCAGAGCCATCAGGAGCTTGGGTCTGGGTAGTTTCGATCAAGCTGTGGAAAACATGGAAATACCGGCTTCTGATCAGTTGCCAAAAAGCCTTAGCACAGCTGAGAAGGCAGTCTGGGTGGCACAACTGCCCGGCAGTTGAATTGGCAGTACTGAGAGTACCTGCCTAGCATCAATATCAGACATGATTTAAATAAGATAAGGGATTGTGCTGGATCGTGCTGATCTCTTTATATTGTCATTGTGACCATCAGTTATCAACAAAGGAAAACATCGCTATTGATGTATTTGAGGGAGTTTGATTTTTGTGGCAAGAGCTGTCAACAGCAGTGAAAAAACCCTTCTGTCACAAAGCCAGAAAATTGTGCCTCAGGAAACAAAAAATGCTCCAAGGCCATAAAAGCCATTGCAAGCATTCTACTTTGGGCTCAGTGTCTCCTCATTTGAGGAGAGGAGAGGAGAGGAAAGAGGGCAAAATGAATGGGAAATGTGCAGGTGCTTATCTTCCATGGTGATGGCTAAAGAGATGCCTGACCTTGGAAGGAATCAGGAGTGAGAATCCCCTGGGACCACAGGGGTTAAGGCCAAGGCGGGCACTGACCCAGGGGACATGTGCTGACATCTGAGCACAAAGTGAAAAATCACCTCCTGCAGAATCTGGTAAGAGCTGGGAAGCTGGAGTGTGCAAGCCAATTTAAACTCAATAAGTCTAAGAAATGGAGAGATAAATCAACACAGTAAAATAAGATGCAGCAAACCTGGGTGGCTAGCATGGACATTTTGCATTTGTGTTCTGGGGCACTTGTGTAGCCAGCAAAGAATTCAAGGTCCTGTGAGGAAAGGCTCCCAGGAATGAAAAATGCTGAATGACCAACTGAATATGTCCCATATTAAAGCTTTTCATACTGCCTTAAATGAGGCAAGCTTTTCCCTGAATGGAAAAATTTACAGCACCATTGTGCTATTTGACAACATTGTTTTCACACCACTGACCCCTATCAGAATGCCCCAGGAGCACCTGAAATATTAAAACAAGGAGCACCCTGGCCTTCCCTCAAATACATCACTTGCCTGTGGTAGGACAGGAAATTACAGAATTCACTTGTCCTCTTCCAAGTATGACAGAACCTCTGCATCACAGGAAGAAATCTATCCCATAAGGTTAAATCACTGCTTATCTGCTTAATGGCAGTCAGACATTAAGCAGATTGACTGGGACATTCAATTTGTTTATTTTTAAATGGGAACCCAAACAACTTAATGCTGCTTCTTGCTTTAATCTGCTGGCAGGCTCGGTATCCAATTTATTGTGTTTGCTTGTCTATCTATTTTTTGTGCCTCTTTTTGCCTCCTGTGGCCGGTTGATTCCTATGGGAGTGGATGCTCTGTAACTGGGCAGTTACTCCAGTGGATGAATCCCACACAGAGATTATCCTTACTGTATGGCCATCTGCATTGGCTGCACTGAGTTTAGCAGCGATTTTTAAGCATAGGCTCTTATGGATTATCCACATGCTTTGGCGAATACAAATCAACTTGCAGTTAAGATTAAGATACAACGATTTCCATATCTGGGAAGTGTACAACTGTCAATGGAAAAACATAGTAAAGTGGCATACAGGTTGCAAGGTACAGTTAGCAATTTGAATAAATGGCTATGTGTGGAGAACACTGGAAGTGGGAGCCTTTCATGGTTTAAGAAAGCAGAAAATGTAGATTAAGATGCCATTCATTAAACACCACCCAAACTGTTCTAATCCTTTCCCATGAAATCATCATCTTCTAAGCTGTAACATGTTAAGTATACCAAAGAAATAAAGCTGATTTAATATGGCTGTACCCCTGAAATGAAGGGCAGTGTGTTGCCACCTCACTTTTATTCCTTTGAGCTAGGTTCCCTACTAGTTTGCTATAGATAAAGGAGGTTAGGGAGAAGCTAGCAAGGACCTGATGACAATTTAATGTGGTGATTACTGTGTGGCAATTAAAGGCTGACTGCTGTGAGATGCTGTATACTTTCAATGCCTTCTCAGGCAAGTGTTTAATACTGGTAGTGGATATTGTTTTCTAAATGACCAGGGTGGGATTTTCAAAAGCATGTGTAGGAGCCCAGTAACTGGAGTTTTAATGAGTCAGATGCTTATGGATAATTTCTGGAAGGCCCTTTCTATGATGGTGTAATCAGGGATGTTGTGTGTTTGTTCATACAGTATAAACGAGTGTAAATTCTGCTCCTCTTCCAGACATGAAAATAAACCGGGAATAAAACTCAAAACCTTCCTTCTGGTTTTAAACTCCATTCTCAATTGCAAGAAGAGAAGAAAACAAAGCTGTAACTTAGCCCCATTGCAATGCCTCCCTTCTCTGTGAAGCAGTTACACTGCCCTGAAATCAGAAGAATCACAGCTGGCTTGCAGGTTTTGTCCTGAGGTACCCAGCCTTTCTCACACACAGACACCTTCTATCTAAAGAATAGTACTATCTAAATTCTCCACACCCAGCACTTTTCTGAGCTCTTCTTTACACCTACTGGAAGTGGAAATGCCTTCACTATCCCACAATGAATACTTGCAGGATGTGAAGCTTTGTTGTGATTGTGAAACAAGCTGTAAGATCACTTATGAAATTGCCCAGAATTGCTTTGTAAAGGTCTCTGATGGAGCCCTGAAGGCACTAATTACCCCTAATGGCCCTGATTGGTCCCACCTGGTGCCTCCACCCACTCCCATGGGCCCAGGAGTACCATTTAAACTCACATGGGGGGATTTATTCCATTTTTCCTTTGAGTTGTTTTGGAGTTGCTTCACCCATGATTGGCTGTGGACTCTATTGCAGGAACTGAATTCCCTGCTTGACTATGGATCTGTATCCTCTATGAGGTGGCTTTGTGATTTGGACTCCTACCTGAAACTGGGGACCAGCTCTGGGCTTGCTTTGCTCAGATACCAAAGGGCTGACCTCTGGTTGGCAAGGTTCTTGCCTTGCTATGGCCTAATGCCCTGCTCCATGTGCTTTAGGGATCTGCTGGCTCTCTGCTCTGAAGCTCCCTTTGCCAAAGGTAAGGTTATCTTTACTGGATTCCTCCACAACAAGCACTTTCCTAATCTGCTCTTTAAACTCTGGGAAGCATTTTTGCTACTACTGTGCTGTAGAAGTGAGGTTTTTGAGTAAGTAATGCTGATGCAGTGTCTGGAGGCATCATGAAGTTCAGCTTATCCTGTAGTTATGGTGAGCTTCGTACTAATGTTTTCTTATTGAGGCTGTGTGGGTTACCTCTTGTGATGTGAATCACAGGGTGAGTGTGCTGCTAAAGTGTGACTTAAATGGTGAGCTTACCATAGTTGAATTTACAGGGGTTTGGGGGGAGCATTTAATGTATGGCTTTATCTTCATGGAGCTACATGGCATTCTTTTGAACCATAGATCAGTTTTATGGTGGACATGTTTGTAGGCTCTGTCCCTTGATATATGGAGAGGCCATGACTCTCTGTGAGTATAATTGCATAGCTTGCTCATTCACCAGAAGTCATTTCAGAGTAGCCATGGAGAGCACTCTGGAGGCTGAGAGCACTAATGGAGGGTCAGCAAGTTCTTTTCAGATGGTTCAGGGTCAGGCCCTGGTCTAGGTTGCATTACTAAAGAGACAGAGCAAAACTCATGGGCTAAATGTCATGCTGGTGTCAAGAAGGAATAATAACAAAGCCCTTTGGTACAGTTTCAGCTCTTATGATCAAATAAATGGGATCCAACAAGCAGGACTCTGTTTGCCAGAGTTATGTCCATTGACCCTCTTGCAGTATTTTTAGCTGGTTGTATGCCTCTAGTGTTATGCTATTTTCCATCTTAATGTGTCTTCTTAGGCTGGTTGGTAGAGAGGCAAAACAAAAAGCTTTCACATCAAGCCTCCATGTAGCCATCAGGATATGACTAGCACCTAACAGAGTGGCTGTGCCTTCTGGTTTATGGCTCTCAAATGTGCCTGATGAGAGAAGCAAATAGCCTCAAGGTCTGGGCTTGATATATGAGAACTGAAATAAGTGTAAAACTGTTCTTGTGGCATCAGAGAAAAATCTTGACAGCCATTCCCTAGTGAGCAAATAAAGTAACAGCGCAATAAAGTGGTGAACAGGCTTGGGCATGTTGAAGAATATTCTGTGGAAAGTGAGAGTAATAGGTAAAAGTTCTAAGACCATTTATTTTATGGTAGGGTGGAAGCTTACACAGTGTCATGCAAGCAGCTTTTCTCCCCTGCATCCTAGAAGTGCTGCAATTACAGCCACTAACTCTGGGTGCATGTACAGTGGCTGTCCTTGCAGGTTGCCTTGCCCATCCTCCAGACCTTTAGGGCTAATTAAAGAGCCCCGCAGAGCCTCATTTATTAGCCTCATATACTTCATAGTGAGCATGATTAATGCTTGGCTCCCAGCAAGAGTTCAAATGCAGTTTAGCAAAGACTGAGAAGGAAATTAAGTAAAGTTTTGGAGGTGTTTTAAGCTAGAGACACACAGAAGGTATATCCACAAAAGGTCGGACTTCTGAGGAGGATTGGGACTCAGCCTATACCTTTCTTACTGTCCATCTGCTTCCCTGTGTGGTCCTCAGCTATTTCGATCTATAGAGAAATAAGGAAAGATGCTAATATTAATCTTAGCATTGTGCCTTTGGATCTCCCACTGAGACACAGTGAGTAGTGTTTTTCAATATATAGCAAGGTCTCTGATCCCCTTGGAACTAGAAGATCAGATTTTAGATAACATTTTGAAATATGGGGGGTGCAACTTAAATCTCATGGGGTTAATATGACTCCCGGAGCAAACTGGAAAATTGTTTGAGTGTATCTTTAGAAACTAATGAATATTTCGAATCCGTCTGAATGCAATATGAATGTAAAAAATCATAATTTATGATTAAATACAAGTACATAGGGGTGCAGAGAAAGTCTCAGAAAGAAATGGTGCTGTGGACATAAGATTGTGTCCTCTTGAAAGACAGGTTCTTGCTCAACAGGTTTTAGGAGACCTACAGTAAGCACTGGGTGAAATGCTGTGGAGTACGGAGTGCAAGGTGTTCGAGCCACTCTGCACTTTGTAAGTCTTTAGTTCTATGCAAATAGGATAGGATCAATGAATAATGAAGTGGGGGAAATGCAAGAACAGCCCAGTAGATTGTGCTCTCAGCCACCAGAATAACCATCGCTTCTGTGAGAACAGTTTTAGTGATAAAAGGAGTAGCACTCGTACCTCCAGCTTGCTTTCCCTTGGTATTACTGAGCCGAGGTAAGGAAAGGTCTGTGAGAGCATATGTAGGACCTAGATGTGCATTTCTTTTCCTGCTGTTATCCTGCAGAGCTGCCTCTTTGTAGGAACCCTGGAAAAATTAAGGGCTTAGACAAAAAAAGAAATGCAACTCCTGCAGACTCTGAGCTCAGCTATTGCCAAGTGTTTGGGTAGGAGACAGAGTTGCATCTGCAATATTAACAGGATGGGGAGGTGGAATAGATTGTTGCAAGCTCAAAGAACAGAGATGTAGGGTGATAGCATGAGGGAAGTTTAGGTTCACTCGTCTCATTTTAGGCCATTAAAATTGGGCATTGAAATCAGCCTGGGTTAAGGACAGAAAAGACCATCACCAAGCCTTTTCTGTAAGACAGGGAGACTAAAACTGGCAGTGGGACACTGGGTATAAGTGTCACATGTACATGTAGGAAAGAGCAAATTATCAGGACTAATGGTGTTTATAATCATTACCACTGCCTTTATAGGATTTTAGAACACTATCTGCTAACAGAGCCACATTTAAATCAGAACTGCAGCAGCAATATTTGGGTTTTTTTTACTGTTGGACATTAGTATCAACCCTATTTTTTGCCCATTTTAAGTAGCATCATATTGATAGAGTGTAATGCCTTAGAATGGCATTGGTGTAGCTAAATTTAAGGCAACAGATAACTCAAGAATAATTTAGGAAGTCTGCAATTTGATCAATGAGCTCTTTAGCACACACATACAGGTGAGACAACTTCTGAAAGTTGCATATGGGCACACCATTTAATAAAAAGCAAGAATACCTTCTGGTTAACTCCTGTTTAATGAGGATGGGCAGAGCCTGAAGTCTCACTTTCTGTTGCTGAAAGATTTCGTTTTTAGTTACTTCTCTATTAGTGTGATAGGACTGGACCATGCTGTTTCTTGTATCCCAATTTTCCTGTCTGCAAGCCAGGGAAATGAACAACAACATTCTTTGTGAAGCAGTTCAGGTCACTCTGAACCATAGGTAGAAGCCATGATGCTGTTATAGCAATGTTGTTTCTTTAACCCTTTAAAAACAGCATCAAAAGCTGGTGTCAGTAGTAATAGGCATTACCAAAACTGGACAGAGTGCCAAGAATTATCTCAACCAACAAAATCCTTATTCCCAGTGGTAATCTGACATCTGATAGAGATTCTTCATGTCACAGATTTGATTTCAGCCACAAATAATGCAGGAAAGACCCTTTGTCAGGTAAGGGTAAAAGCAGTACTGCTGATATAGGAAGGTTTCCCTTGCAGGCAGTTATCAGTGTCGAATGCATCCCACACCCTTTATTTGATAACTGGTGTTAAGGGAAGCAGCTTGAACCAAGACAATTAGGAAAATGCAGTTAACTTGGACAATACACAAGGACTTAGACCTGAAAATAGGACAGGAGTTGTATAAAGCTGCCAAGGTGGAGCAAGACCCTTCAGCCCCATCAAGCTATGTAAAATAGGCTGGTACAAACAGGCTGCTGACATCAGGAGTCCACTGGCGCCCCAGCAACACCTTAGGAGCCCCATTGAAAGCTGAGATTAAGCATAAATGAATGTACATGGTGAATTTAGACCTTGGACTTGAATCCTGGCATCTAGAAGTTGTTTTTGTGAACTTTCTCAGGGCTCAGGTCTGCTGGTGTATTTTTATAACAACACTTTGTGTGTTTTGGCAGTAAAGCTAAATTACATCACTTTATCTTTCTGCATTTTATTTACCTCATTTCCTCTTCTAAAAATATATAAAAGTTGACTATTCACTGATATGAATTTGGAAACAGTGAAAAGCCAGCAGCCCCTTGTCTTCCACTTCATTTAAACCACATCAGCCACATTGAACCATGAACATAGACTCTACCTCTGAAAGGTCTTGATGTAGAATAGGTATTTTAGACAAGCAAAAAGAAAGGAAAGGAGGAAGGATGGGGAGCTTCACTTCCTTTTCTTCAGGGAGAAAAAGGAATTGTGTGCAGGAGGAGGAGGGTTGTGCACAGAAGAATGATCAGGCTACCAGCCCTTTGCAGCTGCCTGAAGCTTTTCTGTGTCCCAGAGGCTTCAGTCCTCTTCATGATAGAAACAGAAAGAATGGGTTTGCACAAGCACAGAATAAATGTGTATGGTAAAGACTTTACCTAGTTCAGCAGACCTGTTCTGAAATGGAGAAAATTATAACTGGGAAATTAGTTCAGATGGGAGCATTCACATTGTTTTTGAGGATTAAACAGTGTTCAGAATCTGCATTTTCTGGTTTAGAAGAAGAATCTGAAAGAGAATTTTTTTGCAGCAGCCTAAACAGCAACTCTTCCCCCAAAGCCCCTGTAAAAAAAACTAGATACCTGCTGCTAGCACACCTGGGTGAAGCCTGGCTGTGCAGAGGGTATGAAATAGAGCAAATGTGCCCCTCACCATCATTCAAGTGATGCTTATCTTAGACTCTGTATATGTCAGTGCCAAACTACATGATGAGCTTGTCTGCTCTGGGGTGTCCCAGAAGAATGCTGCAGTGGGTTAGACTAGCAGTCCATTTAGCCTGGCATTGTGCTGTTCATCCTAAATAATAAATGACACCCACGCTGGCAGTTGATGCAGATTAACATCGGGGTAGATCTCAGCAGAGAGGCAAAGTACCTTTTTTAAACATCAATACTCCTCCCTTGCTGTAAAGGGATTTTGCAGAGAGCTATGGTAACTGCTGGGATCTACCTCTCACATTAGGGAAGTAGCATAATTTCAGCCATTTTTCCTGATAAATCTCTAATCGAACTCTCATTTCCATAGGCCTTAGATGTTTATTTAAGAAGCTGCTATCCGAAAAGTAATGTTTCAGGGCTAGGAATGCATGGGTTTTGTTTCAGACTGCCCAACCTTCAGGAAATAGATACGTTGACTAATTGCACTGCAATGCATTTCATCTCCGGAGTTTCAAGTTGTGTAAATAGCTGTTGGCCATGAAAGGCAGAAGTTAACTTTATTGTTAAGTCTTGCTTTGAGTTCTGCTCCCTGTCAGGGACTGGAACTGGGATTTCTCACTGAAGTTGAGGCATTTCGATGTGAGACATGTATTCTGAGCTGGTTTGGTTGAAAGCAGGAAAAACCTTGTGGCTTGCTGCAAACCATATCCTTGGGTTCATTTGTCTGTGCTTCATCTGTCTGGTCTCTCCCCTCTTGAGGTCAAGAGGCCCTGTGGATTTGTCAGACACCTGTAAAATGGGGTCCTGGTCTAGACTGGCATCTCGGGGTCAAGTGCAAAGCCAGCAGAGACTACTGTTTTGCTTGCATCCTTTCATCTATCACATTGGAAGGTCTTCTCTGCTGCCACGCGATGCTGTCATTCAATCTCTATGCAACATTGGGTTAGGTGTATCTGCACTACTTTCAGCAAGCTTTTGATTTCCTTATAATACAGTTATAAATGAGATAAAGAACACTTATTTCAGCTACTACAAAAATTGGCTGACCTTTCCTGTTCAAAGTAAGCTTCTCTGTCTTGAGATCTTGACTTAGGATTATTTGTGGGAGGCAAATGGATGCATACATCATGTCAAATTACCGGTGTGATTTCCCCTATCCAAGTATTTACATACAGGAAGGGAGGTATGGGGAATTGTAATGAACTAGTAGGTAGTGTTAGAATTTCTTTTGATATGGGACAATATTTTTATTGAGATTGCATAGTGGTGGTTCATATTCTGCAGTCCAGAGGCCACTGGGGGTTGGTTGATGATGGCTGGAAATTAGGAAGGGATGAGATTACTGACGTAGTAAGTAGTACATGTAGCTAAAGTAATCTGAGCCTTCTAGGGGGCAGATGAACTTCATCATATGAATGTGCAGGAAACTCATGAAGTCCTGTGAGCAGGCAGATGTGCAAGATGCAGAGAACACAGAAGAAAGCTTTGGAAGGTGATGTGCAAAACCCGACAACCTGAAATGATTGCTTTGCTGTTGACTTGTGGCAACTCAGAGCTGCAGAGGCGAACGTTGCTACCTTCCTGGTGACAGGAAACATCTAGGAGCACTTCAGTCCCCAAACCACAGCCACAGAGGAACTGGAGGAAGGAAAAACCCAGAAAAGTCAGATGGCAGCAAACCTCAGTCCTAGAGCCCTCAGGTGTAACCAGAAAGGAGGGACCATTGGCAAGAGAATAAGCTGTATTATCAGCATTGGCATAGTTGTATCAGGAGAGCATGGACAGATCTGCTACAATGGCATGGGGTAGTCAAGGAATCCTGTTTGATCGCAGATAAAGGTGATTACAAATCTGTGAGTCAAGCTGTGCTTATTACTCTGCTTTAAGAAAAGTATGAGGTAGCTTGCTTGTAGTCTCTAGATGTGATAAATAGGAAGGCCTGGTGTTGCTGGGGTTAATAACCATTATTTGATGGGAGATGTCATGTCAAATACATGTCCTGAAACCAGGACAGATGGTAAAGAACAGCCCTATTTACCTCAGAGGTTTTTAATCCTCTTAATTTTGGTTAAATGAATGAACAAGGATTTCTGACATTTGGGCAAAAATAACAGCATATTCCTTCATAGCAAAATATCCAAGTGAATTCCTTCACAATCCAGGCACTGATTTAGCTGCAGAGATTTGTTCTGTGGAATATGTAGGACTGCTATGGTGCTGCTCATTTCACACGGCAAGCCATGGTTTGCCAGCACCTCCAGTTTGTCTGACAACCCCCAAACAATAGCCAGACTGCTGTTCATTAGGCAGCCCATTTCCATATGGTAATAAGAAGCCGTTTGTAACATGCCAGCACGGATATTCTTGAACACATTGTTCTGTTTCACTCTGCAAGGATGACAAAGGGCCCTTATGAACAGACATTGATAGATTTAGGCAAATCCAACCCCCTCCCATTGCCCTGTAGAAATTTCCATGTATCACCTAGGAGGGGATGACATGCATCTGTCTTCTGCTTGTATTGTGAGTTACTGCTGGGAACAAATCCAAGGCTGGGGAGGACCCGCTGAGGGTCCAAGGGAATTGTCGGTGCTGGCAACTGTGGGGACAGGGGCTGGGTACGTCCCTCTGCAACTCCGGATTTCTCTTGCGCTGAGGATGCTCCCGCTCTCCCGTGTCCCCTCTCCTGAGGTCAGCTCCTGCTCTTTGAGAGTGGTGAGTCCGCGCCTGCCCGTGCCCATGCACACACGCACAGATGTCAATAGGACCGGAGCATCCATCGCATCCTGCGCGGCTCTGCCGGTGCGTCCTTCCCCTCCCTGGAGGAGCGGGGGCTCTGCAGCCGGGGGCGGAGCTGCCCCTCGCTCTCGCCGCGATGCGGGGCCGGCGCTAAGCCCTGCCCCGGCGGGCGAGCGGTGAGGAGCCGGGGGTGCATGCGGGGGGGTCCGGGCTGGGCTCCACCGGCAGCCCCGTGCGCTCAGCGGGCGGCCGCCACCCGCTCCGCTCGAACGAGGTAAGCAGCGCGGTGCGCTCCCATCAGAACAGAGGGGCTCGGCGGGGATGCTGCGGGAGCGGGGCCAAGGCGAACCCATCCCCACCGCGGGGCTCCCGGGGGGGGGTTGTGTGTTTTGGGGGTGCGAAGCCGCGAGGCTCCCCCGTGGTGGCGACGGGAAACCCACGGCCACACCCTCGCGGGATGTCCCCCCCCCCCAACATCCCGCATCTGTGCCCGCCCCGTGCCCGCATCCCGCTCCGTTCAAGTTGGGTGTTCGGCGGAGCGAAAGGGGCACCGAGGACAGCGGACCTGGGAGAGCCCGGGGAGGATTCAGTTCCCCGTGGAGCGCGATGGGGAATCGAGTGTCACGGCTGCCCGCGGCTTGGTGATAACAAACAGTCGCTTTCAGACAATGAGCGCCCTTTGTGGACCGAGGGGTCCAGGAAGTCCTCCCCCCCCCGATGCTTTCTGCCTCGCAGGAAGGGATCCAGCAGCGTTGTTATCCCCCCTTACCCCACAGACGGGAGCCATGGAGCGGTGTGCTGAGCCACGGTACCGGTCCCCCCCCGGGCTGCGAACGGGCCCGTTTGGACAGGAACGCGTCCAGGCCCGCGGAGGAGGCCCAGGGCTCTTCCTCTGCCTTTGTTGCACTTGTCTGCTTGGCCTCGCGTCCTCCTCCCGCCCAGAATAGCCCCTTTCCCAGTATTGTTCTCGGTGTGCTTCCTCTCGCCGTTCTCTTCCTCCACCCCTCCTCAGCCGCAGGTTCCCCGCGGACACGATACCCTGACATGCGTTTCCCCTCTCCCCTATGGAGCTTTAAGTCCAGACCTGCCTATTATGGCAAAACTCTCCTTTAACCACCGGCTGTAACTGCTGTGTTTCGGTTTGACTCAAACTGCTGTTGCTTGGGTTTGAACTAAATCGAGATAAACTTCACTTAGAGGCTGCAAATGGGAGGAGAGTTCTGATTGCCTATGCACTGCTTTATATTGGTTTGAATTAAACGAAACCCTGTTTGCTTTAGACTGGGCTTCCTAACCCAGTCAGTAATGTGATGTAATGTAATGCTTTACCTTTGACATTACTGCCTCTTTTGTTTTTATGCATGGGACTGTGGGTCCTTGGTTAAATGAACGTAGGCTTGTGAATGTAGCAGAGGACTCTTAGACTCTTATATGCAATGCACTGTTCCTGGAAAAAAGTTCTGGAATGGCTGCAGTGGACAGAGGATGAGATTAAGGGAGAGGCTGGATAAGGAGCTTGTTAGAACAGTGTCTGCAGAAGGGTTCAGTCCTCATCTTCTGTAGTGTATTTGGTTTCAGCCTTGGGTCCATTTGAAAGAGTTGCAATGCCTCTGCTGACACAGAGGGCAGAGCATCAGCGCTGTCTGTGGGGCTTGTTGGTTTTTGGGGGGATTTTATTCTTTAAGCTCTGCCTTTATTTCCAGTTTTGCTTCATAGGAAGCAAAGAGCAGCTGAGCTCATTCATTTACCTTCCTCAAGGTTCCCAATAGCTGCAGTGAAACGCTCAAGTCTTGGATCAATTTTTACTTGGCTATAACTTGGGAAACCTTTGAGTGGCTGGAGAGCTGGGTCTGCCAGCTGGGGAAGGTGCAGGGCTTTGGTTATACCTGGTTCATACAGAGCTAGGAACATGCCTTGAGAAAACTGTACGTGCTTTCACTTGTGGTCTCTGCTTTTTAACAGTTGTTTTCTTGAAGCTGCCCCTTTCCTCTTACAAAAGAGTCTATTCTGCAGAAGTTAGCAGTGCTGGCTGAGGGGAGATTTGAATTCCCTGCAACTGCACAGATTTCAAGGTTTGATCTAGTTCATGTAGACATTCATCTCCCTGATTCCCTTGGACTTGCATGGGTGCAGCTATGTCAGATTTGATCTTCTTAGTTGGATGCTGATGTATTAAACATGTCAAAACCCTTACTAAGAACATGCACTTCAATCCATTAGAACCATGCATGTCATCTTAGTCAGAGGACTGAGATTGTACAGTGTGTCAGGCCCTGGAATCCTGTAACTTTGAAAGCACATTAGGAGTGAGTGTGCACCTGAGGTCTAACCTGCTGGTGACCATTTTACTGTGAGGATGCTGGGCTTGTCTTCACTGAAGCAATGGTGTTTCCTGGCTGGTGAGGTGAAGTTGCTGTAGCAAAGGTTGTGAATACATCTCCGCTATAGAAATTGGGGCTCCTTCCCAGGCTTTGTGCTATAACACAAAACTCCACACTCCACCTATAACTTATTTTCAGTGCGTGTTACTCAGTTCAGTCTTATGAATGCAAGGAAGTGATGTGTGGCATGAAGAGCCTCCTGTGAGCTCTGTCTCCACTGTGAGACTCCACTGATGTGGCTGTGGATAGGCACTCTTGGTGTAGGGAAGTCTGCTTGTAGTTTCTGGTAATTAAAGCAGCAAAAGGTAAAAAGGAGGCCCACTGCAGGGCTTACATAATTTTCAAAGAGCTCTTGCATATTTTCTGTATCCTATTTTCTTTCTCCAGTGCCTCTTAGCATCTGCTGAATGGCAGAGAGTAGGGAGGGGAGGATGTGGGTAAATGGAGTATTCTGTGATGCAAGGGCTCTGTTCGTGCCTGTTTTACCTTCCCAAGGAAATGGTGGGGCAATGTGTCAAATCCATTTGCAAGCGGTAGTATAAATTAAAGCTGTGGGACAAACAGGTTAGAAGGTTAATGAGATGTCTGAACTTAATTGATTTTCTATACAAATTGGCTATTATGTCTTTTGTTTCCCTTTCCCCCTTCCCTAGGATGCTGTGTTAGAGCAGTTACATGAATATAAGGAATAGCAAAAGGGATGGGATTGACAGGAGTTGTGGCTCTTTAGAAAACATGGGTGGGAAGACTTGGTTATGCTTCCTAGGGCGGGCTGATGTGTGATCTTTGGACAGAGTAATGTAGGTCTGAATTAGCCCCCTGCACCCCGTGTCTTCTAGGTCTCAGCACCGGGTGCTGCTGATCATTGAGCCATGGGCTCAATGTGGTGTGCCCTGGCAGTCATGCAGAGCTGCACAATCCCAGGGTTAATAGAGACGTTTTACTTAGGTGCGGTGGTGTAGAGGATAAGCTAGGAAAATCAGTAAAGGAGGAGCTATAATACAGTGTAAAATGATTTCAAAGTCCTAAAGTTGTCACGCAGCATCCCAATCAGGGTGGTACTATTCTTTGTATAAGCTTACACTTAGCTGTGATACCCAGAGTAGTGAAGCTGAAGGGGGAGGAAGGCCAGTGATGCTGACTTCATTCCTCTGACTGCATATGACTTAACACTTGGATGAATGAGAAGATGCCACCAATTTTTGGTCCTTCTTTTCTGTGTAGGTTTTCATTTCTATTGGAATATATTTGAGACAGCTGTAGGAGAGTGAGAGGAGCTGAGGTGAGGTTGCTCATGTGGCTCCTCAACAGTGCTGGTCTTGTTTAGCGCTGCTTCCCATCTGTGCTGCTTTCAGATCACAGGTTCAGCACAGGAGCAGGCACAGGCTGGTCATCAGCACCAGGATCTGCCTTTCTATGGGACCAAGCTGGGTGGCACAGCCAGCCCAGAGGAGCCGACTTTGGAGATGCTCTTGGACACCCTTTCCAGGAGTGGCATGGGGAAGGAAAGACATTGTGTGCTCAGACAGCATGACAATAAAAAATGTCTCTTCCTGAGCTCATTTGCTATGAAACCCTTGTACTTAATCCAAGAAGAGGAGTCTGAAATATGATTTATGTGTTGAAACCTAGAATATAAAATAGTGAATTCTCTAAGGGGCAAATAATAGCTTTGACTCGTATTCTGTTTTTTTTCATAACTGGAGTACCACAGCGAAACAGTTTCTGTGCTTAATATGGAAATTGATAGCGGAGTGAATGTGAAGAGTTGCCTGCAGAAAACAGTTTTCATAGATGAGCCTTATTTTGATGTGTAAGAGTTTCTGAGTGGCTGAGGACAGCCATAAAACACACACAACCAGACAAGAGAAAGATCAAGGCTTTTAGATCAGCGTGTCATCACAGGGAGGACTGATTGGTGAGAGGCTTGGGCTTGGTACCTCTGGGTTTGTAATCAGGCTTCAAATAAACCAGCACATGCCATATGCTGCAAGATTGGTCAATACCTAAAACTACTTGCTGAGAGTATGATTAAGTCATGATCTGAGTGCACTAAATAGGTCGCTGGGCATCACTGATAAATGAGCTATGTCTTTATCTTGCGTACGTCACCAGCGGTATTGAATGGCGATGCTTATTTGTAAGAACAATTCCTTGGCAGGCTTAGAGCATGTATATCTGTTTTTAACAGGGTAAGCATTTTGCATCGGATGTAATGGTGAAAAGCCACAGGCAAAGCTCTATTGTTTAGTTGCAGCCATTACAAAGCATTAAGCCTTCCTCTTGCCCCCAAGTTGTAATGCATCAGTGCTTTCAGCAATGGTTAACAGCTCTCTGGTTAAATTGTATGGGTTACAGAAATAAGGGATTTTTGTTTTCTTTTGCTATTTAGAGCAACACAACAAACCATCAAACTGTGGTTCCTGCAGAATTGTAGTAATTTTTGGAAAACACAGACCACGCATTGAAAACACAGACTGTAATTTCAGGCCTTTTGTTTTCTGTGTTGTCTGTTTACAGAACTAAATTAGCAAAGGATATACTTTTAAGTGATGGCTTCTGTTCAGAGTTTAAACTCCTGGTAGACTGGCTGTACATAAAGCTGACAAGAGCTTCAGCTTTTTAAGCACTTGTCGAAACTTCAGTGAAGGGAGATGCTGAAAGGGGAGAAGAGATGTAGTTCTACTGAGGTTATCTTTAGTCAGCTTATTCAAGTGTTATGATAACTGCTGCCCAAGAGTGTTTGCCAAGATACGCAGAGCTTGAACGTATGAAGCCCAAATCCACCCTTCATTCTCCTTTCATTCCTCCAGTTTGGGTCAATCACGGCAATGCTGCTCTAGTTCAAAGCTGATTTTTTTCAAACCCTTTAGGTATGGTTTGAGATCTTATGGTCTCGATGCTGAGCCAGAAGAGTCATTTCAGCCACTGCTTGTTATTCTTGGAGATGCAGGTGATCAGCAGTGACCAGTTCATACCATCACAGCCTGGCCATGCTCTGCTGTGTGGCTGCGCCTTCACAGTGAGAGATGGGTTCTAAAACCCTTTCTAATACGTGTTTAAAAAAAAATAACCCTACAGTTTTTCTTATGCTAATGTATGAGCAATGTTTAGTTCCTTTGTAAGAGTTCCATAGGCTGGTTAATCTCCCCATATATAAATCTCTTTTGTACAATTAAGCCTTTATTTTTTATTCAGATCCCAGTGTAGGAGAGATGGTTTTAGAAACAAATCCATTTACCTTGTGTCGCATTGAAAACAAAACCTCTTTTACATGAAAGCCAAAACACAGTCGCATTTTTCTGCACAGTTGTGGTTATTATTGCTCTATGGTGTCACAATAAAGGATTCCAAAGAATTATCATCCCCATAAAAACTTCTCAAAAAAGAGATTACTTTCAAGGCTTCCAATCCTGAGAAGTCTTACAGAAAACCAAGTGACAAAAGATGCAGAATTGATGATGAATGCTTGACTCCCTCATGATTAATGGAAAACTTAAGGCCAGAACTTCACCTGGAGTTTAACTGTTTCCTTGGAATACCATATTTATGTCCTTTCAGAGATGCAGAGTTGCGGAGTTTTACTCAAATATCAATTCCCAAGTGTTCCAGCTTTATTTATAAATGATACCACTGATTATTCACCCTCTTTTCCCCTGAAGTGAAGCATAAGATTAGGAAGCACTCCTGGAATATTTCAATTACTCTAAAGTAGTAGGTTAAACAGCATCAGCAAAAGTTCTGCATCCTTTCCTTTCTTTCCATACAGGTCCTAGAAGGACTTAGAAAGCATTATAAGTATCTTGGGGCAGAGACCACTTTGTCGTGGACAAAGACTTTTCAGACTTGTTTCTGAAGTACGGAATGTAATAAAAGTAATCAGTGGATAGCTTGGAGAGTGTTTTCACTTGGCTCAGCCTGCCCTCGTCCCAAGAAAACAGAGGCTGTTACCTTGTAATCAGACCTTGAGGAGTAGTTTTATATAGCCAACACTTGATGTGCTCACTTCTTTGGTTTAAGGCTCATGTAAGGGAAAGGAGGACGATAGATGCAATAGAGTGAGGGTTACTTTAGAGGAAAACAGACCCAGCTTGGCAAGGGGCATGGAAGTCTAGAAAACCAAGAGGAAGAGGAGGAGAACATTTTGGCAGAGTCATTGTTCTGGACTTCGGCTGGGCACAGCACAAAGGCAGCTGCCATCTGTAATGCAGCCTTGGGCTGAGATCATAGCATATTGATGTATTTTATGTGACATAATACCTCTAGAGGCATTGCAGTGCTAAATGTATAGGTTACATGAATGCAGTTACTGCGTCTGTCTTAGCAGTGCTGCTTGGATGTTATGGAAAGCAGATGTGCATATGTTTGGTAGCGATTGTGCAAGAGAGCTGGGACTGAAACTGGTAAAGAAAGCAGTTCTTACAAAATGTAGGGTGTTTAAATCTCAAAAGATTAAAAAAGGAAAGGATGTGTGTGTGTAAAATAAACCTTGATGAGGTCTGTCATGCTTTTTGTCCCCAAAGGCAATAACGACGGAAAAATGTGTATCTGGAGCTTGGGAAGCATCTCCAACCTGTCCCCAGTGCACAGAGATAGCTGCAGTCGTCCAATGGTTTGGGGCTTTTCTTTCTTTCTTCTGATTTCTTCTTTTCACTTTAAGCTTAGACTTCTGTTCCTAGTTTAGAAAACAAACTGCAAACCTCTCCGGATTGTTGCAGATCCAACAATTTAAGCATACTTAACTCTGACACAGAATTCCCTCTTGTGCTTAATATGAAGGATATGCCTTTGTCTGCAGGAATGCTGTGTGAGACAGCAATTCTTAAATGACCAAGACTTCTATAATAGTCCTTCAGTAAAATGACTGCACTACATATGATAGCTGCATAGGGAGTGGTAACTTGAAGTGTGGGAAACGTAGAAGGATGTGCTGCAGTAGGAGTCTTTTTAATCTGTACCATATTACCCAATTTTACAGTAAAACAGAATAAGTGTTTCAAATTACTTGTTCCGCCTCCAGTGTCAAAAAATTCAGCAGAAAGTTGACAGAATTTAATGTTTCATTAACTACAGTGCAATTGGCATCCCCATCCCACTAACAAACAGCCTTGTTGGTAGGATGAAGAGATGCGCGTGTAGCGTCACCAATGCATTAGAGATTGTGAATGCCTGGACTTGGTTGATCCTGCTGTTTTCCAAAATGAATATTCCTTTTTTCCAGGGAACTGAAATTTTTCTAACTTTGCTCTTGTCTCAGCCATCATCTTCAAAATCAGTTGCATCCTTCCCTGGTTTAATAGCCTGTGTTCTTGTGCGAAGGGGAAAGTTTGGAGGTGTAACTTTTCCTAATCACTTCTCCAGCCACACCTGATTTTGCTTACATGGGAGGCAGAAATAGGAAGCTCTAGGAGGTGTCTGCTTGGCAGCCTTGAGGCTGATGTATTATTTGGCACGGAGAAAGCAGTTATGTGCTTATCTGTCAGTATTCCCTAATGCTGACCATGTGAGTCTGACTCTCTTGGCAACTGCATAACTCCTTTTCCATGTTTTAGCCCTCATTGAACTTAAGTAAATCACTGTAAGGGTTGGCTGTGAGTATCTGCTGGAAACAAAAGAGTCATCAAATGACAGGTTTCCATGAAACAGGAGGTGAATTGAAGCTGAAATCTAGTAAGTGTGTCCTCACTAGCTTTGGACATCCAGGGGACATTGGCAAACTTGTACAGCTGTTTTTGTAGGCAATAGCATGAGCCTGATAGGAAGCCTTGATGCCAGTGTGTTTTAAGTTCGTCAGTTAAGTGAATTATCATTGGGGGAAGGAAAGGAGAGCCATAGGCTCTCTCAGATCAGCTTCACAGCAGGTGTGGGGATGAAGAGGTGTTTGTGTGCACAATGGGCATTACTGGTATGACAAAAGATGCTACTTCCCCCATAAAACCTTGCTCATCTTTAGAAATATTACTGACCACTGCTTCAGTCCTACAGACCTGCAGGAAGATGTGTTGTTGCCATGCACTGCACTGCTTGTTTTAATGATCTTTATGGATGGACATTTCTTGATTGTTCCCCCTTAGTGAGGGGGGATGCGGGTCAAAGCCATGTAGGTATGTGGTGAGTTTACAAGGGAGAAGGGTCTGTAGTGCATGTGTGTGTAATGTAGACTTGCATGTGAAAAATCAAACCGGAGGGGGAAGAAGCCTGGAGGACAAAAGGGTCCCAATGCAGCATCTGATGTATCAGATCTCAGTTTACTGTTAAACAAGTTCCATAACAAAGGTATTGGATGGAATCTTTAGGAAAAGCTATTCAGCCAGGCTAAACCTTTAACCCTGCTTTGGAGTATATTGAAGGTACTTTGCTACCTTATGGTAACTTGGCTGCTAACTTGGTTCTTTCCACTATGAGCAGTGGGGAACTGGTGTCAGTAATTTTAACTCCCTCGTTCTTAGCCTGAATCTCTCTTTTCTCTTTTTTTTCTCTCCCAGCACAACTAGCTTTGTTGCTTAATGGCAGAAAGGATTTGTTAGCAACGCATTAGCATCTCGTCTTTCAGAAGTTACACCCTGTCACAGCGTCATATGCTTGTTGGGGCAAGCTGCACCTCTCTTCTCCCTGCGAGACAAATCCCTTCCCCTCCTTCCAACTCCTCCATACTACTTGAATGGAGCCTGGGCTGTGCAGCAGCTGAGATACGGTATGTTTATTCAAATGCATTTGAGCGTGTCATCTTTGCTCTCAATTCAAACATAACTGCGTGGGATTTTGGTGGCACCAGGAATAAGACTCCCAGTTTGCTTTAACAGTTGTTGTCTCCAGCTCTGCTGTTTAAGTACAGGGCGGCGGGTTGTGCTGTGTGGCAGACTGTGTGTCTGGCACTTCCTCTGCAGAGCTGCGCTTGTTTGGGTTTGTTGTTACACACTGGTGGTGTGCTGCAGGCTTGTCCTAAAATAAAATTGGAGGGGGGGAGTAAGAGCAGCTAGCCATGTGTGGGACTGAGCTGGAGAGAGCAGCCAGAGGGGGAACAAAGGCAAGTGGTGTAGGCTGAATGCAGTGGGGAGCAGCGAGCATGGCAATGCGGCTGCTGCTGATGAGCTGCCTGGCAGGGGGTTATCATTAGGTTCACCCAGTGAGTCCAGGTAAGTGGAAACTTAATCTGAGATTCATGTTCTGACTGTTGCTATGCTGTGTGCAGTCCCACTGAAGGTGGGGGGAAGATATGTGGTCACTGCTTTTATGGCTCTTTCTTTGGCTCAGTAAAGATGCGTCATTCCTTTCCCTGACTTGTGCAAAAGCATGAGGATAGGCCTGGGAGATGTGTTCTATTGTCTCAGCTGAGACCTGTACTGTGGAGACTGCAGGGAGAGATGCTGGCTGTTGGAAGTAGGTAGCAGGATGGCTGGCTGCAGAGTGGGACCTGGCTTCTCTGAGTTTAAGGGTGCAGCCCTTAGTTGATGAGCCATATGAAGGAGCAGTAGTTGCAGGCTCAAACCTCTGTGCTGAAGTGCCAGAAATAGCGTTTACTGCTTTTTCTTGTTAGTAATTTTTATAGCTGCACTTCAGCCTTTTAAATCTTATTACAAGCTACATAGAGTCCCCAGCAAATGCTTAGGTGTGTTGGCCTGTGTTGTAACAGCTCATCTTAAACAACAGTGGGCATACTTCACTCGGCGGTGGAGCTGTTAAGTGCCTTCAACGCACAGTGAAGATGTAGCATGTTACTGGGGAAGGAGAAAGGTTGGAGACTATGGTCTGACCTGGCTCTGTTGTCATCTACACCCTTCCAGCTACAATGCAGTGAGACCTGGTCCTCACATACCTGGATTTTTAGGTATGGGCTTCCCTCTACCCGTGTGTTTTTGTACACTTGGGCTTCAAAGTGCTGCTGTACAGGACTGCCAGAAGTAACATGAAAAAGGCAAATGAAGCGATTAGCAAACCTTAAAATCCTAGTTCCTTTCTTACAGGAAGAGTCTTATTTACTTCCTTGCAATGGGAAGGAGGAGATGGAGCTACAGGTATAAACTATCATTTCCATTTAGAAGAGCTTCCTGGTAGACTTAATGCAGTATCTGCTGGTGGCAACATCAGCTGTGCTGCTGAGATGTCCCTGCAGCAGCCTGTTCATCCTGCTAAAACAAGCAGTCAAGTAGATTATTTTACACAACTAATTGGAGAAAATAGGAAGAAAATGGGATTTTTGTTTCCTGCGTGCTTCATGCAGGATGGTGGCATGTAGTTATAAACTGTGGTACTAAAGGGCTGTCAGTGATACTTCACCAGGATGCCAAGATCACACTTTGGTTACAGTGGATTTTGCTGCCAGTTCATCATTGGTGCCTGTTGTCTTCCTCTGCAAAACCTGTCAAAGTACCATTGTGGGTGCAGCATGATGGTAGTGCTGGACCTCTGGAGGTCTCAGGGATGTGCTGCTGGAGTGTGTGTGAATGCTGGGTGGGGAGCAGGGGGATCTCCACCTGATGTTATCTCCAGCTGCTCCTCATAGAGCTTCCCAATCCTGTTACCTGGAGCCATCAAACCCTGGGGACATTAAACTCCCAGGTCTAGGGCAAGTGGGAGTAGTAACTCCTGTTGTATGTAAAAAGATGTCTGGTGAGGCTCTAAGTACTGCTTTGCCCAGAGCAGCTGATATCTTGTGCTTCTGGAACAGAATGAAAGATATGGGAGGAGGAGGAGGTAGTGTCTGGCTGGAAGCCTGTAGTAGATGAATTGTAACACCTGTGTGTAGCCTGCTTTCTTCCTCTGGGGCTAAGGAGGTGTAAGAGAAGCTCTCAGCAGTAATGCCCATCACCTCAGGGTGGAGGGGCTTGTATTTTAAGGCTGCATGTCACATTCATTCCCTGATATCACTGACTCTTGTGCAGGCTTTGCTTGGATCCACACAACTTGTGCTGTACCCCCTCGAAGCTCTGGGCGTCCCGGGGTCAGTCCTGATGATGGTTACCACGTTGTAGTATATATCCCGAAAAAGGAGAGGATTATTTGGAGTCAGCTAATCTTGACTGGTTTCTTCATCATGAATAATTCTGCATTTTTTGCAACCCATGCCTTCATTTGTGGAATGTGACAAGTTGTCCCTGAGGGCTGTGATTTAAAATTCAAAGGTTAATTCTGTAAGGAAGGATAAAGGAGGTGAAAGGTGCTTGTGCATAGGGAGAAAAATCATGGAAAGCTGAAAACAAAGTCAAATCTGTGGTTTTCTTTTGAGCAGTTGGAAAGGTCTGCTTGAAATACTTCCTCGTTTTAGTGGTCTCATGTGAGCTGGCTTTTGTAACCCTAGCTCCAGAGTAAGTGATTCTGAGGGCTGCAATTCTGAGTCAAGTGGCACTTCACAACACGGGCCAGGTCTGTAAATAAACATCAAAGGCTTGAACAGGGCAGGGCAAAGAAACACCACAGCAAACGTCTGGTGCAAACCTGAAGGCAGGAGTGTACCACTCAATATAGTGTGATATAAGGAGTGATAGCACAGAAAGCGGGGAAAGCAGATAAAGCCTGCTTTGGGGTTGCTCCATGTTCAGGAATTCCTCAGATAAAAATCCCTGTCAGGCCCCAGAAAGTTGGCCTGAAAAATGAGCAGAGGAGTGTTCAAGGCAGACCTGAGGCTTTGAAGCAGCTTAAGCTCAGACAAGACATACTGATGGGATCCAAGGGGGTGGACTTTGTCATTTCATGCAGTTCCTCAACTTCAGCATCTCATTCCTAGTGACAGGCCTTGGTTGTAAGAAATACACTCGTACTTGTGTCTGCCCATGTGTAACTGTTTGTTATCTTCTGTTCTACTGAGACTCTGGTTTTGCTTGGAATAGTGCTATCTCCTGATGGTCTGCTTAATGAAGGTTTTGGGTAAGGCATATAGGCATGTCATCCTACTGTAGTGGGAGGAAGGGTTCAGAGGTGTTTATTGATGGTTCTTCGTGCCCTTCTCAAGCATAAAATGCTCTGAAAGCTTTGCATTTACCACTTGAGTGTGCAGTTCTTTCAAGCAAGCAGTTTCTGCAGCTGATGCTCATGTCCAGGGGGAGGATGGGGAAAGACAGGAAGATTAAATAGAATTCAGATTTACCACCATCCAGTAACTTCTCAGGACTGATATGATGGTAATCTAACATTAGCAGTGGCTTCATTACCGTAAAGAATAGTTCTTTACATACAGGACACTTTTCTTAATGGCTAGAACCTCCTGGCATGGTTACATCTACCCTTGCTGTCTAAGTAATACAGTTTAGAGTAACAATTTATTGGGATAAACGTGTCCATTCTGGGTGTTTAATGATATCGATTAGCAGAGGATAAAACCAGTTAAGCTGTGTCCTTGATTTTAGTGAAAACCAGGCAGCAAAGGCAATAGCCATTCATTCAAACTCTGTCCCTGTGAGTAGGATCCAAATAGTTTGTGTGAGCTGGGCTGGAATGTGCTGGTATTTACCCCAATTCTGAAGAAGACACTTAGGAGAGGAATGTGCTCTGCGTGCTCACCATTCCGCTCGGAAGCTCTGCATGTAGAGCAAACCTCAAGCAAATATTAGGAGGGCTGGGGGCTTCAGAACAGTTTGTCCCTCCAGATTCTGGGAAGAGCAGATCATCCTGGACTCTCTTGTCCTCTCTCCAAGCTCCATCCCAATCGATGCTGCTGCCTGGGTGGTTACAATAAACTTCTTTATTTCATTTTAATATGTCTGTGTGAATACCTGATATTCAGAACGGGACTAGGAGAGATGAATTGCTGCTGAAATTGGTAATAACAGAAAGCAAACCTGTCTGACAGCATCTGCCCTGTGATCTTCTGTGAGCAGGTAAAAGAATCCTTAATTAACTTGGCAAGGGTGGGGTAGTGTGTTAGTGAAGAATTCATTGTGGAAAGTTACAGCAGGATTTGTTGTTGCCTGGGTTAGAGCAGCCTAATGAATTGCCTTAAATTAACTCCTAACCTGTAGTCAATACTGGGCTTAAAAAGAGAAGCTATAAGGTTTGCTGTGGGCAGAAGGGAGGGAGCTGGCTGGGAGGGACTTGTTAAAGGCTATGGCTCCTAACTGTTGCCAAAACATTTCTGGGAGCTCTTTGTACTGCTTTTCTGTCTACATGAGACACTTCAAAGCTGGTCAGAGGCTCTAGTACAGGCATGATGTGTATGTCACAGTTGCACAGGTTCCAGGCCAGTTGTTCCATGAACCTGTTCAGTTAATCTCCTGGATCTGGCCCAAACCAGAACCAGCTTGAGACCTTTGGTGTTTTAACATCCACCTTCCAAAGTGTTGGAAGTTATCTATTTGGTGGTTATTTGTGTGCACAACCATGTCCAACCTGGAGCAGGGGAAGCAGCAGCGTTAAGCTTGTCTTGCATGGTACTGAGGGCTCGGTGCTAGGCTGTCACTTGTAACTGCTGTTGTGGCAGGAACACAGCTCTTCCTCCAGCAGTCCTCAGACTAACTAACTGCTGTCAAGCTAGACCTGGGTCTTGGATTGCTGCAGATTACTGAAGTAAAATTGGGTGATGGAAAATGGAAGTCTATTGTAAACCGGTAGGTAAATAAATACTTACATTTGGGATTAAATTCATGTTGTGCCTGAAGAAAAAGCCTTGAAGGACCGTTCTGAGCTGCTGGAGTAATTGGAAATGGGGGCTGCTCCCCAGTAAGGGCTAAGCCATAGATCACTAAGGACTGCTCTAGTTGTGTTCTTTGTTTGTGGAAGATTGATCAGCATGTCCCCTTCATGGTCTGGAGTTAGTGGCTGGTCAGGAGGCAACAAGCCTTCCACCATGGGTCTAAGTAACTCATTTCAGTGCATACAGTGATAGCTTGCATAAAACAAGTGTGGGGTGGTTTGAGGGCAAGTTTGGAAGAGCAAAGGCAGGGAGTGTCAGGCACTGAATTGGTGTCTCTCTATTGTCGGTGCTCTGATAGTGAGTCTGAGACATTTTACCTGTGGGACAGAAATAGTGAGGAACACTCTGCTTCCTAAGAAATCACTGTCATAAAGCAAAGGTATTCCTTTTCCCACATAACAAAACCTGAATGAGAGGCAACAAGTACCTTTAACTCAGTACAGTTACCTGGGAGGCTGAACAAGTTTGTAATGCTTGCGTTTTAGTTAAGTTCTGTGCTGCACTACTGGTGCACCATTAAATCTGTGTGCTTCCCACGTTCAGTGCTCCTTTTGGCTTGTCCATTGTGATGGTGCTGAAAACTTTCTATTTCAAGCCTCCAGTGAAGCCTGTACGAATGATCTGAATGAATTGGGTAGCTCAATATCCCATCTCCAAGAGCAGCCAGTACCAGCTCCTTCAGGAGCTGAGCTTTCCAAGGTCCTGTGTGTGTTGGGATGTTTTTTTCCCAACTTGACTCCCAATTAGAAACTGGCTCATGTGCAGAAGTATCCATGTGGCTTCAAGTCCTGGTAAAACTGATTTACTGAAACCTTGCTCTTATAAGGCCGCATCTGGTTATGTCTTTATGCTTTGCAGGTACAAGGATTTCATCCTATTGTGTTTAGCTTGCTGGAGGAAGCCAGTCTGAATTGCTGAATTGAGGGAAAGGGAAAAAGAGAAGCTGTAAAATGAATTAAACATAGTCGATATTTCTAGAGGCATGATGTCTCAAGTGGTTTTAATCAGCAGCATTTAAATAGTCTGTCATTGCTTAGCAAACAGTTGGCTTACAGAAATACTGAAAGCCAAACTAGGCAATACCCCTGCCAGGATATTCTTATCTTCCCAATTTGTTTCCTGTGTACACAAGCAGGATGAAAAGGGTGCGTGTGGAGGAGGTGGTATGGGGAGCTCTTCTGCATGAGTACAGGGGTGTTTGGTATGTCAGTCCAGAGAAACAGCTACCTGTCTGCAAAAGGATTTGAGGTACCACTTCTAGAAACAGCTTTGGGCACCTCCTGTGTTTTACTGTGCAAATGATTGGGGATTAAGCAAGTTTTGAGCAGAGAGGGTCTGGGTTAAAACAACAGCTGGGCAGAAAGGTGGACCCCTCCCCCCCCCAAGCTCTATTCTATAGAGATTCATTTAAAGAAGAAAAATTTGCCAACGTAAATATGGCCATGTGTTTTTAAAATGCATGCACAGCTCTGCAGTGTAAACTACTGCTTCTGCCCCTTGTTTTGACAGTCTGTGCACGTAAACCTGGATTCCTTGCATAGCCATCACATCAGGCAGAGTTCTGTATTTGAGCTTGCACTTGGCGCACTGCTCTCCTGCTTGCTTAGAATTAAATAGGAAGATGACAAGTGCTAGAGGAGAGGTGGTACAGGAGGTATGGCACATGATCTCTCTTTTAACGGCCTTGGAGGTAGCTGCTGTGACAGCAGGCAGGCAAGCCATAACTTCTACTTATGGGTTCTGGCACTCCTAGAAGTGTAACCTGGCCATGGAGCAACAATGGCAGTATGAGATGGGTGCAGCTCCCCAGATCCAAGTGCAGTAAAGCAAGAGTTTTATGTGAATTGGTGCTGCATGAGATGAATGCAAATAGAGAAGATGGGGAAGGAGGAATTCCCATGGCAGTGTTGAATCCACAGGCAGGTACTTTTCCAATGCTGCTCTGTAGTTGCAGTCAATCCCAGGTCTGAAAAGCAGACCTAGTGGTTTTGGTCCCCGCCTTCTAAAAGAGGATGTATAAATCTAGGCTCTGAGACAGGATTAAGCCCTGGACTTGGACAGTATCTTTCACCACCTCAGACTAAAGGCAACTTCTCTTAACAGTCGAACACCTACTGTTGGGGTGTCTGAGATGAGGATGCACAGCACAGCTGATCCATGGGGTCTGAACTTAAGTGTGTGCAGGAGCATGCCTATATAGAGGAATAACTGCATGTCTGCTCCCAGGAGTTCCCATAAATCTGCCACTTCTGCAGGCACTTGTGTTACACAGGAGACAGTCATCTTCTGATGTCCCGGTATTTCTGAAAACTGATCACTAAATGCCCAATAGTATTAAGTGCAGTATGAATTCTTGAAGCTTTCCAGGCATGTTCATAGTATTATAGAACAGTTTGGGTTGGAAAGAACCTTACAATTGGCTAGTTGCAGCCCCCCTGCCACGGGCAGGGACACCTCTCACTAAACCATGCCACCTAAGGCTATGTCCAGCCCGGCCTTGAACACAGCCAGCGATGGAGCATTCACAACTTCCCTGGGCAACACATTCCAGTGCCTCACCACCCTTACAGGAAAGAATTTCTT